>SKCR01038776.1:0-212965 GCA_019454045.1 Zanthoxylum bungeanum | reverse complement strand
TGTATTCAAAGAGAATGTGTGATGAAGATGTAATACTCACTCGAAAAACTCCAATGTTCTGGGATTCGACCAGCTCCAGCTGACCCAAATAAACTCTCACCCCTCACAAAAAAAATAATCAGATTGCCAATCCTCTTATTGTTGTTGGGAGCCCGATCACTAAATGTTTCTTCCCCTGGCGAAGATACCAAGTGTACCTTCCCTTCTCAGTCAGATGTTTGTGGGACACAGAAACTGGGCGACGCATGCTGTTCCGGGCTCACGGCCCGGGGTTGGGAGTACGGAGTAGCCCGCAGGGGACACTAACTGGAGAATAAAGGAGTCACACCCGGGTGAACCGGGAAAATGATTTAAGGTCGCACTCCACCCCTCGCAAGGGAAGACCTCAACCGTTGGTTCTAAATGGTCCCTTACTTATGCCACTTGTAATAAAATGATTTGTGCAATAATTTAATCGAGTCTAGTGACCGGCGTAAACACACACGTATAACGCAAGCGCACGTATCGTTCAAGTAGTATAAAAATATCGATCCCATGAGGACTTAATTCCTACTGTTGTTATTAATTATTGAATCTATTTATTTACAGATATCTAATTATATGAAGAAGAGAATGATTGTTTGATGATTGATTGAATGTGGTTTGCACAATAAATAAATAAAAAAAGACAAAAGAAAATACTAAGGAAAATAACAAAAGACACAAAGATCTAGGGTCGTGAATCCTTCTAATATCTTTTAAAAGATGAAGTGGTTATTTTATGTTTGTGTAATAAATTAGTTTACTAACCTGGAACACTAAATTATGCAAAAGCCTCTGTCGATGGTCAGACGCAAATACCCAGTTTAACCCAATTGAACCATATGTCTATGTCAACCAAATTATCTGGATTCATTAAGGTTAAGTTCCAATTATGGCTACCCCGCCCGACAGGTATATTCCTATCCTGTAAGGAAATCTATTAAAGGGTTATCTATCCTCAAGGAAGATCGTGGGCTATTAAATCTAAGGCTGAAACCTAAAATCCTATGTCTAGTTCATTTTAGATTTACCACATCAATCTTATTGGTGATCAGACAACAAGAAGCATTAAGCTTAAGATTTAATAAGTAAACCTTTAAATTACCCAAACTATAAAATAACTCTTTATAAACCGGTGATATTAAAATTCATCACAACCCCAGTTAACTGGCTTAGTTACGACACATATTTACTGGTAGTAAAACTTAAATAAAATAAAGACATAAAGTAAAATACTGAAAATTAAATACTAAAAGTAAATTACTGAAAAGTAAATAAAGTAAAAAGTAAAAGTAAAAAGTAAAAAGTAAAAAGTAAAAAATAAAAAATAAATAAATAAAAATAAAAGTAAATTGTTAAAAAGTAAACTGCTGAAATTAAATAAAGTAAAAGTACAATAAAAGAAATGCTGGGGTTAGAGGATCAACTTTTATTACTACTATTTTAGATATCTCCCTTAATATAATATATTAACTTTGCGTGATAATTACCAACCAGCCATATAGGCGGTATCCTGATTAAGTCAAATTAATAATTAATTACCAACCGACCAACCAGGCGGGTATCCATATTTAGTCAGGTTAAAACCAATTTGTAATTAATTACCAACCGGCAATATAGCGGTATCCTCGTTAAGTCAGGTTTTAAATAGCTTATATATTATATTTAAGGGAGATTAATCTAAATAGTAATAATAAAAGCTTTACCTTTCACCCCAGCAAAGGAGAATTACCTCCTCATTGCTTGAAAAATAAAAACTGCAAAAGTAAAGAAAGAAAAGTTTTGTGCGTAAAAGTAAATTGCGGAAAGTAAAAACTGAAAAGTAAAGAAAAGAAAGTGCGAAAGTGCGAAATTGAAAATTAATTACTAAAAAAAAATAAATAACTAAACTAGATACAATCTTCTTATTTATTCATTAAGAATTTCAAAGAAGAAAGTATGAATTTTACAAATGAAATGGCTTGGTATTTATAGGCAAAATTTTACCTCCATCAAATCATCCATCAAATTCTCCACCAAATCCATTATTATTTTCTCCACTAATTACTCCACCAATCCATAATTGCTCCACTAATTGCTTATCTTGTTGGGTGGTGATTTGATAATTTTTATCAATTATTTATTAATTAATATTTTGCTTTGAAAATGATTGATAATGACTTTTAATAATTACACACCACACCACTTCTGGATAGTTCATCGATTTCGGTCATGAAATCATCAGAATTCGAAAATATTTTCTCTTTCAAAGTTGTAGTTGAGTAGTTGAGTCTTCTTTAATCTGGAACTTGAATCAGCTCAATCCGATATTGAGTAAAAAGTTATGCCCAAAATAAGACAGATGCGCAAAACTGGAATTTCCAAAACTGCACTTCGTCAAAACGCCCTTTCAAGTTTCCAATCTCCAAATTAATATATCAAATCCAATAATTGCCCTAATTGACCCACATTTCATCCTAAATGATTTCATTAAGTCCCAATATTATTTTATCTGCAAAATAAACTAAAACACATCAAAACGTTCATCAACCCGAGAAAACTATACGAAATATTAGGTCAAATGAGTGGGAATAAGTGATATAAATACACTCATCACACCCCCAAACCTAACATTTTGCTAGTCCTCGAGCAAAACATAAAATAAAATAACATGAAAATAAAATTAACTAAGCCACTTTCGTAGGGATCACGATTGCATTTAGCGTATGCAACAAGCCTTTAAACCCCTAGGTGTCCCTAGTGGACGAGTTGTAGTCTCGTGAGGGCTTACAGCAATGATACCCACAAACATTTTTACAAAAATAAAAAGTTAGTTAAAACTAATGCACACAAAAGCAAAAAGATAAGCGAAAAGAGAATAAAGAAGTTAGTGACTAATCAGGTGAAACTTCTACTCCAAGTTACTAATTGTTTTGTTTTATTTTAAATTACTGAATAAGTAAATTCTCCGATTATTTTACCATTCTCCATATACACAGCCAGCATAATATTAATCAACTCATTTTTTCCCACAATAGTCACAAATGTAGTTGATAAGAGAGTAATATTTTTGTCCTAAAGTTCTATCAGATTTCACATCTTTCTGTAGCAATGGAATAATTTTTCTGATTTTTTCTGATTTTTTCTTTGATTTTTCTCTATTTTGACTTTTTATTTATATACAATACCTTCCGTCTATGTAGTGAGTGTTGGGTCGGTGACTCCCAAACCAGTTGGCTTTAGGGCACCAGGTGTTAAGACACCCCTACGGACTTAATACTCAGACTTCAGATATATATATTTTTGCAGCATCTTCGATCCATGTAACGAGCTTTGGGTTAGTGACTCCCAAACCAGTTGGTTTTAGGGCACTAGGTGTTAAAACACCCTTACAGACTTAATAACTCGGATCTCAGAATTTTTTTTTTTTTTTTGTTTTTATTCCATTGCTTTTTGAGATGTTTCCTCCAATTAAACTAGAGCACTGAATATTACAAACTTTTCAATTTTAGCTCATGTCCGTATGTTACTATATATATTGATAATATTTGCTAACTGAACATATGAAGATCCATTTTAGTCCGTTTTAAGGAGAATTCACAAATTAAATAATTAAAAGGAAATAAACAAAAATTAACTTGTTTCGAAAATATGAGCTTGAGATACGTCTCAGGAGTGGAAACTCCTTACTCGGCTATTCTTACCAATTTCACTTTTTTTAGTCAAATAAAAATACAAAAACGCAAATATTTTTGTAATTTTTGAAAAATTTTCAATTTTTTTGTATTTTTCGAAAAATTTAGGACTAAAAATAAAAACAACTTACAAACTAAAAACAAGGTACTAATCAACTAATTCTCTCCCCCAAACCTAAATGAGACATTGTCCCCAATGTCTTAAACAGTAAAAGGAGAGTTAAGAAGGTCGTACCTGGTTAGCTGAAAATCTACAGGTTAAGATCCAGATTAATCCGACGCCTCTTACCACGATCGTCCTCGGACCAATTTATCTTTGAAAGGATATGGTCAACTTGTGGTTCATAGGCTATGAGTTGGTCTATTAGATCCGGAGCAGTTCTGGCAGTGAAGAGGAGTTCTTTCATAGGTTTTGACACGAAACCCATTTCTCCGAGCATCATCAAGAAACACACAAAGAAAATCGTATAAATCCATCAACGTTAAACAGTCCAAGCAGTTTCTGGTGTATGTTCAGGTTCGCCCAAGATAGAACTATAAAAAATCTCCTCTAATGTACCCAAGCCACCTGGCAAAGCGATAAAAGCATCAGCACGGTTAATCATTTCTACCAGTCGTTCAGACATACCTGGCACGATCAGTTCCTCTCCGTTTGATGATCCAATAAGATTTGCCTCTGCCAAGGGTTTTGGAATGATTCCCAAAACATGACTGCCTCATTCCTGTACAGCTTTGAAAACGATCCCCATAAGTCTAAGATTGCCTCCGCCATATATTAAGTGCATATTCCTTGCTGCTAAGACTCGACCCAATTCCTGTGCTGCTTCTATGTATTGTGGCTTAGTACCAACACTACTACCACAAAACACGCAGATGTTTTCAACTCGTCTTCTTGAAGTGGCTTCCATTTTTTTTTATGTATTTCTTTCTCAACTCTGGATGCCTTCAAAAGTGCAATGATGGGCTAAATTTATAGTACCTGAAAAGGGTGAGTAATAATAGCACTAATATCTTCCAAAGGACGATTGTTAGCTAAACAACAAATGAAATCGTGAAAGGTCAAAAAGTCTGGATCCTGTCTACGAAAATAAAGATAATTACAATAGAAAAGAAAATCAAAGCAATAATTAAGGCAACAGAATTGTGTACGCAATACGCCACTCGCTCAGTATAAATTCATTAGGATGTGTCTCAAGATTCATTCATTACTCAGCCATTGCTAATGAATTGTTTCTCATCTTTGATTGCCAAACACAATTCTTCTGTCTTAAAATGCTTCGTTTGTGCCTTTCCCTACAAAAAATAACACACAAAATAAAAAATTTCACACAAAATATGAAAAACAAATATTACAAAAAATTTGCATGGGTTGCCTCCCTGCTAGCGCTAAATTTTTCGTCTTCAGCCAGACGAGACTGAAATTCATCTGTTAAGGAGGTTTCAATGTCGTTTTAGATGTCCGATCAAAACAATCCCGTGAGCGTTGCTTTTGAAGGGTCTCTTCCAACGGTAAGGTGGCAAAAAGAGTTTTGTCCCATTCAGTGCTCGTGCCACCTTTTTGCTCCTTGTTGTTCCAGTGGTTCCTGCAAAGAAAGAAAGAAAATCAGGAGGTCTTATATGGTGCTTGACTTGGAATGGAAGTTCCATTCTGTCAAGCTTCTGGTGTGATATCTTTGATTTGTACTCCCCAAAACAGCGATGTTTCTCCTGAATGCTCTGGATCTTTATTAAGGTCAGACATTTGCTCCTCCATTTGCTCTCTGTTTCTTTCTCCACCTTTTCTTCACAGATGAATTTTAAAATTTTTGTATTTGATTCTTCATCTGTCATCTGTGAAATACATGCTTCAAAATTGTCAACCTGAGGATGTAATGATGTTTCTGACATTAGGTTTTCATCATCTGATATGACTGGAATGGTTGGCTCAGATAGATCTTCTTCAAACATTTGTGCAAAGCATTCTCCAAGATCTTCATTTTTAGGCTTGAAAGTTTGATCCTCCGTTGTTGGTGCAGTCGGTACAAATAGATCAGCTTCCTCCTCGTCAGAGTCAGAATAATAAAAATCAAATCGAGACTTTGCCGGTTCAGGCTCCTGAAATGATACCTCTGGTTGTTGATACTGCTCAGCTTCCTCCTCTGTTGAAGTGTCATTGTGAAATGATTGGTAATCGAAGGCTTCATCAGTGTCATCTGGAACTGGTTCTTGAGGTATGTAGTTCTGGTTTTCTGTTAATTGTCTGATCTGATCTGTCATCCTCTGAATGAATTCTGATTGTCTCTGAATACTTTCAAGTTGCTTCAGGCTTGTTTCAAGCATTGTATCCAACTTTTCGTCTCGTTTCTTGGAAAAAGTTTTGAGCATATCAATCAATTGTTCTTCCTCTGATGGTTCTGGTTTTTGTTGAGGATAGTAGGTGGATGGTGGATAAGATGGAAAGTATGATGGTTCTGGCATCCAGTGATAATTGTTGGGCTGGACAACAGGCCTCAGAAAACCGGACTGTTGCTCCCAGATGTGGGGTGTATCTTCTTGTAAAGCTCGTAATCTTTCAATCTCCCAGTAGTGTTTCCATTTTTTAATCACCTGAAAATACAATAAAGAAATAAAAATTACAGATAAAGATAAGAAAATTAGATACAAGTAAATTGGATAGCTTCAAAATTAACAACTCAAGAAATATAAGTCCCCGGCAACGGCGCCAAAAACTTGACCGGCGTAAACACACACGTATAACGCAAGCGCACGTATCGTTCAAGTAGTATAAAAATATCGATCCCACGAGGACTTAATTCCTACTTGTTGTTATTAATTATTGAATCTATTTATTTACAGATATCTAATTATATGAAGAAGAGAATGATTGTTTGATTGATTGAATGTGGTTTTGCACAATAAATAAATAAATAAAAGACAAAAGAAAATACTAAGGAAAATAACAAAAGACACAAAGATCTAGGGTCGTGAATCCTTCTAATATCTTTTAAAAGATGAAGTGGTTATTTTATGTTTGTGTAATAAATTAGTTTACTAACCTGGAACACTAAATTATGCAAAAGCCTCTGTCGATGGTCAGACGCAAATACCCAGTTTAACCCAATTGAACCATATGTCTATGTCAACCAAATTATCTGGATTCATTAAGGTTAAGTTCCAATTATGGCTACCCCCGCCCGACAGGTATATTCCTATCCTGTAAGGAAATCTATCCTCAAGGAAGATCGTGGGCTATTAAATCTAAGGCTGAAACCTAAAATCCCTATGTCTAGTTCATTTTAGATTTACCACATCAATCTTATTGGTGATCAGACAACAAGAAGCATTAAGCTTAAGATTTAATAAGTAAACCTTTAAATTACCCAAACTATAAAATAACTCTTTATAAACCGGTGATATTAAAATTCATCACAACCCCAGTTAACTGGCTTAGTTACGACACATATTTACTGGTAGTAAAAACTTAAATAAAATAAAAGACATAAAGTAAAATACTGAAAATTAAATACTAAAAAGTAAATTACTGAAAAGTAAATAAAGTAAAAGTAAAAGTAAAAAGTAAAAAGTAAAAAGTAAAAAATAAAAAATAAATAAATAAAAATAAAAGTAAATTGTTAAAAAGTAAACTGCTGAAATTAAATAAAGTAAAAGTACAATAAAAGAAAATGCTGGGGTTAGAGGATCAACTTTTATTACTACTATTTTAGATATCTCCCTTAATATAATATTAACTTTGCGTGATAATTACCAACCAGCCCTATAGGCGGTATCCTGATTAAGTCAAATTAATAATTAATTCCAAACCGAACCGACCAACCAGGCGGTATCCATATTTAGTCAGGTTAAAACCATTTGTAAATTATTACCAACCGGCCAATATAGCGTATCCTCGTTAAGTCAGGTTTTAAATAGCTTATTATTATATTTAAGGGAGATTAATCTAAATAGTAATAATAAAAGCTTTACCTTTCACCCCAGCAAAGGAGAATTACCTCCTCATTGCTTGAAAAATAAAAACTGCAAAAGTAAAGAAAGAAAAGTTTTGTGCGTAAAAGTAAATTGCGGAAAGTAAAAACTGAAAAGTAAAGAAAAGAAAGTGCGAAAGTGCGAAATTGAAAATTAATTACTAAAAATAAATAAATAACTAAACTAGATACAATCTTCTTATTTATTCATTAAGAATTTCAAAGAAGAAAGTATGAATTTTACAAATGAAATGGCTTGGTATTTATAGGCAAATTTTTCCTCCATCAAATCATCCATCAAATTCTCACCAAATCCATTATTATTTTCTCCACTAATTACTCCACCAAATCCATAATTGCCTCCACTAATTGCTTATCTTGTTGGGTGGTGATTTGATAATTTTTATCAATTATTTATTAATTAATATTTTGCTTTGAAAATGATTGATAATGACTTTTAATAATTACACACCACACACTTCTGGATAGTTCATCGATTTCGGTCATGAAATCATCAGAATTCGAAAATATTTTCTCTTTCAAAGTTGTAGATAGTTGAGTCTTCTTTAATCTGGAACTTGAATCAGCTCAATCCGATATTGGAGTAAAAAGTTATACCCAAAATAAGACAGATGCGCAAAACTGGAATTTCCAAAACTGCACTTCGTCAAAACGCCCCTTTTCAAGTTTCCAATCTCCAAATTAATATATCAAATCCAATAATTGCCCTTAATTGACCCACATTTCATCCTAAATGATTTCATTAAGTCCCAATATTATTTT
The DNA here is from genome assembly GCA_019454045.1 of Zanthoxylum bungeanum. Classification (NCBI taxonomy): domain Eukaryota; kingdom Viridiplantae; phylum Streptophyta; class Magnoliopsida; order Sapindales; family Rutaceae; genus Zanthoxylum; species Zanthoxylum bungeanum. Next base: position 204,525 of record SKCR01038776.1, on the reverse strand, counting down.
ATCTGCAAAATAAACTAAAACACATCAAAACGTTCATCAAACCCGGAGAAACTATACGAAATATTAGGTCAAATGAGTGGGAATAAGTGATATAAATACCACTCATCATCTAGCAACATATATTCCTAAGGGTATTCTATTTCTAAGTTCGCACGTAACACATTTTCATATTTGCATACAACCTATTTACATATAGTCTATGTCCAAATTTGCATACAACCTATTTGCATGCAATCTATGTCCAAATTTGCATACAACACCTATTTGCATACACTATGTCCAAATTTGTATACAACCTATTTGCATACAATCTATGTCCAAATTTGCATGCATAAAGATAAATTGAAATACGGTAAGCATACGATGTCATAAGCACACATTCATGGACACAGAAATGCAAACAAATGGCAGTTGCACAATCATACGTAATAAGAGAAACAATTAGGTATATAATGCAAAGAAATAACCAAAGAGGCAATTGTGCATCAAAATAAACGTGCCATGATGCGATTTGAAAGATAAATAATGGAAGTGAAAGAAAAGAGATGCGAAATATGCCCACATCTATATAGGACTTCAAGTGTCCGATTGAACGTATCTCACATTCAATCGAATGCACTTTGTCCGGCACGGAAAAACGTCGTGGCAAAGGTAGCCCGTAGGCTTTCTATCCCTCAAAGTGGAGGACCTTTAATCCAACTTGATTTGCCCATACGCGATGCAACATGATGCATGATTATGCAAGAAGATGACATACAAAGAAAAGTAAATAACGAAATAAAGGCGTGGCGAAGTATTGTGGTAAAGGTAGACCGTAGGCTTTTTATCCATCTAAATAGAGGACCTTTAATCCAACTTACTAAGCCCATGTGCATCACATCATAATCCATATAAAAGTAAAGACAACAATATTGGACTTCGTATCCCCGACTGGACACGTCTTACATTCAACCGAATATACATTATCCGGCGCGACAAAGCATCGTGGTAAAGGATTTTAACCCCTCGACATGGAAGACCTTTAATCCAACTTACTAAGCCCATGCGCTAATAACATATTGCATATAAAAATAAAGACAACAATATCGGACTTCGTATACCCGATTGAACACATCTTACATTCGACCGAATATAGATCATCCGGCGCGGCAAAGCATCGTGGTAAAGGATTTTAACTCCTCGACATGGAGGACCTTTAATCCAACTTACTAAGCCCATGTGCTAATAACATAATGCATATAAAAATAAAGACAACAATATCGGACTTTGTATACCCGATTAACACATCTTACATTCAACCGAATATACATCATCCGGCGCGGTAAAGCATCATGGTAAAGGATTTTAACCCCTCGAATGGAGGACCTTTAATCCAACTTACTAAGCCCATGCGCTTTATCTCATCATTACACAAACAAATAACATGCAGAAATTAATAACGGATAATAAACGAATATGACAAAATAAATCGAAATATGTGCCGTTTGCTCGAGTGGTACGTGAAGTTGTATCCCAAGTACAGACCGCACTACCGTCCATTCGGATTCGGCTACGGAGTTTACGTCTGGGTTTCCATCCTATATACCACAAGAGGTGACACATTTTCCATTTTATTCAAGGGCCACAACACACATCATTCCACTATTCATGCAAATAATAAACAATAAAAATACGACTGAAAATAGATGTAAAAAACTGCCCTCAGGTCTAACCTTTACGTCGACTCTCGGACTCGCATTACACACGGTGATCGGAAGGGCTAACGCTCCGCAACTTTTCTGGTTCACTGGTTTGCATCTTTCCTCGCTGTTTTCACTGCTCGGGCTGCTATTTTCCAACGTTTCACTGCTATTTTTACTGATGTTTTTCAGTCATTGTTTTTGCTGTATAAGGCCACTGTTTTTGCATTTTTTTTAAGAGGTCTAGGAGCTGCTGTTTTATGCGGTTATTTAGGGGTTTTAAAGTGCAGTTTTTGTTCACTATTTTAGGTATTTTAGGCTACTGTTTTGGGTGTGTTTTTCAGTAGTTTCAGGGATACATTGCTACTGTTTTTCGGTACTTATGTGGACTGTTTTGGGCTGTATTTTTTTGGTAATGTATGGTGAATTTTCAGGGCTGTTTGGTGATGCAGGGGCTGTATGAGGGTGCAGATATTTGGTGTACAATGGCTGTTTAGGAGGCAGATTTCAGTGGTTACAGTGGGGTTTTGTGACTGTTTCGGTGATGCAGTTTTGGTGGCGTTAGGGGACTGTTTCGGGGGTTCTAGAGATATGTTTTATTGCGGAAATGAGGACTGTTTTGAGGGGTTTGTGTGCTCGGTTTTGGGTAGTGAAGGAGGGTGTTTTACGTGTATGGAGGGTTGTGTTTTTGGTTGGTGATTTTCGGTGGTGGATGGTGTTTAGGGGGATGTGTATACGGTTCTTGAGATTGAAGGTTGAGAAAAGAAATTTCTTGTGCTTGTCTTTGAGTTGGGCGTGAATGGCTAGGCTTTTTCTCTTTGTGTATGCGTGAGTTGGAGAGAGAGAGGGAGTGTTGGTTTTGGGTTTCTTTTATAGACAAAGGCTAGGGTTTCCATGTGCTTGAATAGGAAGGAGACCAATTAGTGTCATACAAGGAAACCTATTATTTGATTGGAGACAGATTTGGTTTAATTAGGGAGTTAATATTTGATTTATCTTAATTAGGCATGTAATTATTTAGATTTTATTTTTTTTTATTTTGATTTTCCCATGTGTTAAATATGTGTTTTTATTTGGATGAGATTTAATTGGGCTTGGGCGTGTGTGGGCTTAACTTAGGCGTGTGGTTGGCTTTTGGTGGTGGGCTTGGTGTGTGTGGGCTAGATGTGTGGCTTGCGAGGGTTTTGGGCCAAGGTTAAATGGTTTGCGAGGTTTTTTTTTGGGCTGAATGTGCTTTAAAACGGAGGTCCACCATCGAGCCCGAAGCTAAACAAGCGAGTCAAATTCGACAAAGTACTTATTTTCATCTTTTCCCTTCCGACGTCCGTTTCCCGCGACTTAAAAGGTAGTGTCTCCGTGTTAGACTCCTCATCGGGACTTATATGCAAAAAATACAGTGCCTACAATGTTCCTTTAGGTAGTATGAGAATAACACATCCCTCACTTCGAAGAACACTCATAATTCGAAAGCCAAGCACTCAATCGATAATAAGATTCTCCAGGTATTAGGCATTAATTGAGATGGAGCAATCTGGAAATAGTCCAAAACCTCCCAAACTAATCTTGGTATGGGAAACCTTAACCCATCCGTAAAAGGTCGCTCATAGAACCCAATCTACCATGGGACTTTGTAATCAATTCTTTCACTCGGCAGAGGTAGTCTTAGTTCTAATGAATTTGGGAATCTATACTCACACCTGATTTCCCTCAATGATTTCTCAATCACTCGACTGGCAGGGTTTTTGGTTAACAGGTTTGTTGGTTCACTAGTGCTGGGAACCCCACTCGACTCTCCAATTACTAGTAAAGTCCTAAGTGGAATAGCCTCGGTTGGAACCTCCTAAGATAACTCTGCAACCGTTATTAATCATGTCTCAATTAGATCATGATACGACCAATCTCTATATATTTCTTCCTCTCTCGACTCACTAGAAGATGATTCGACAAACCTATCAATCTCGGCACCTAAACTGCCTAAGGATTCTTCACTCGATATTCTCCAAACGACAAGCATACGAACATGAGATTCCTTAAAAATCTATTCCCTAAAGATCAAACTCTATTCCAATCCTTAAACACAATTTCAATAATAAATCTACGATTCAAAAGATCAAATAGCCTATATTGCCCAAGAACAGCTTGAATCTACACTATGAATGTTTAAAGATATTGAATAACAGGAGATGGGTTTTTAAAGAATACCTTGAAGAGCTTGAGACTTATCTCTACTTGATTACTGAAGTGAGATTTTGCGAATGAGGCAAATGAGCTCTCAAAGCTCTCTTCTATACCATCATTCTTGGCGCCTCGAATTCCCGCCAAAAGTACCTCGAAACTTGCACTAAGGGTTGCATTAAATGAGTGGAGAAGAACCTAGAAGCAATCAAGGCCCATCATGCCATATGGGAATCTTTCAATGATGTCGACTGAAAGAAATTATGAACCTTCACGTTAAGACTCAACATGACATTATATGAAGGCTTAGTAGAATTGGAGGAATTATGTGACACTTCATCAAATGAAGATCTGGACTTCCCTCAGTCCAGACGATAATGTCGTATGAATTAGCTCCTGAACCTTCATCTGGTTCAGTCGACCGGGGATATTCCCCATGGACTCATGTCGAGTCAATTGAAGACTTGTAATTCCCTCAGTCCAGACGACAATGTCTTATGAATTAACTCCTGAACCTTCATCTGGTTTAGTCGACCGGGGAACATTCCCATGGACTCATGTCGAGTCAATTGAAGACTTGGACTTCCCTCAGTCCAGACGACAATGTCGTATGAATTAGCTCATTAACCTTCATCTGGTTCACTCGACTGGGGAACATTCACATGGACTCATGTCGAGTCAATTGAAGACTTGGACTTCCCTCAGTCCAGACGACAATTTCGTATGAATTAGCTTCTGAACCTTCATCTGGTTCAGTCGACCGGGGAACATTCCCATGGACTCATGTCGAGTCAATTGAAGACTTGGACTTCCCTCAGTCCAGATGACAATGTCGTATGAATTAGCTCCTGAACCTTCATATGGTTCAGTCGACCGGGGAACATTCCCATGGACTCATGTCGAGTCAATTGAAGACTTGGACTTCCCTCAGTCCAGATGATAATATCGTATGAATTAGCTCCTGAACCTTAATCTTGTTCAGTCGACCAAGGACATTCCTATGGACTCATGTTGAGTCAATTGAAGACTTGGACTTTCGTCTGTCCATGTGACAATGTCGTATGAATTAGCTCCCGAACCTTCATCTGGTTCAGTCGACCAGGGACATTCCCATGGACTAATTTCGAGTCAATTGAAGACTTGGACTTCCCTCAGTCCAGACGACAATGTCGTATGAATTAGCTCCTGAACCTTCATATGGTTCAGTCGACCGGGGACATTCCCATGGACTCATGTCGAGTCAATTGAAGACTTGGACTTCCCTCAGTCCAGACGACAATGTCGTATGAATAGCTCCTAAACCTGCATCTGGTTCAGTCGACCAGGGACATTCCTTATGGACTCATGTCGAGTCAATTGAAGACTCGGACTTCCCTTAGTCCAGACGATAATGTCGTATGAATTTACTCATGAACCTTCATCTGATTCAGTCGACCGGGGACATTCCCATGGACTCACATCGAGTCAATTGAAGACTCAGACTTCCCTCAGTCCAGACAATAATGTCGTATGAATCAACCTCTGGACCTTCTTCTGGTTCAGTCAGCAGGTACTTTTACATCCTGTTTCATACGACATACACTGAAATACTCTCCAAGTCAATGACTTCTTGACTTAAAGAGTGAGGGATAAACTGTACAGGCCAAATTTGGGCCCAAGGGTAAAATCGATATTTCACCACCGGACCAACCACAAAGCCAGAAACCCAAAACCCTCTAATAAAGCCCAAACTGATATTGGACCCACAGATCCCACGAGCCCAAACCCATAAATGACTTGACCAAAATGACCTATAGACTCATCAGTTACCAGATCAGAAAATGCCCAAACTCATAACTCCTCCATTAAATCGACCGTTTCAGGGCGTCCAACGGACAAAAGAATGAATGAGCCTACCTCAAAAGGCTTATAAAAGGAAAAGGCAATCCACAGTAAAGGTGGAAGTTTTTTGCTTGGAGAGCTTGAACATTCACATTTGAGCTTTCAAAGCGTATCACCCTTGAAACACCAACTCACCACCCTCACAACAACCAAACGGAGATTAAGGTAACATCAAGCCTTGCGCTTCCTTATTTTCTGCACATCCTCATCACGGACTTAAGCGTTGGAAAGCCTACGGCTTCCACCACACCAGTGGGCAGTACTCCCCACTCATTCTACCTTTGTTTTACAGGTTCGCTAGCCCCCCATACTTCACATTCTCGATTGTGGACATCGGGCAAAAATCAGCATCCACACGTAGCATTTAAATTATTAATTTATCGATGAAACTTGTAATTTATTTGTGAATTGTCTTTGCATATAGTGTGAATATATTTTGTATTTATATGTTTTTAATTTTTTTTTAAATTCGGGCCAGAAAAAAGCCCGAGCCTAGCCCGAGTCGGGCCGGGCTTTTCCCGGGCCCGAGCTTTTTTTTTTTTCCGGCCTCGGGTTGGGCTTATTAAAGCCCGGGCCCAGTCCGGTCCGTTGCCACCCTTAAGTCCACACCCATGAGGATGGTCCGTTTGGTGTAATTTTTCAAATTGAGCTTCTTCAAGTATAGTCTTTATTAATATAGCTTTTATAAGTAGAATTTTTTTTAAAAAAAAAAATTTCTAAATGTTTGGTTTTGAATGAGAACTTTTATTAAAAATCATAAAACGACTTAATTGGACAAGTTTTTTTTTTTAAGTTTTATTATGAAAGAAATGAAATAATGTTACTAAATTAAATAAGAGTATTATAGATAATTTTGTTAGCGACATATTCTCATGATGGATTTTGATGACGCAACACTAGAAGTCTTCTACGCGCATTAGCGAGATATTGTAAAAAGATATCGAAGCACATTGGTGGTGAAGAGCAATGAATGTGAAGACTAGCGCATATTGAAGAAATTCTTCTGTCGTCTTAGCTTAGGGCTCTATTTGTAAGTGAATTGTTTACTTAAGTATCTAAGCTCATAGAACACATACACATTCTAATGAAATAATGTTACTAAATTAAATAAGAGTATTATAGATAATTTTGGTAGCGATATATTCTCATGATGGATTTTGATGACACAACACTAGAAGTCTTCGACGCGCATTAGCGAGATATTGTAAAAAGATGTCGAAGCACATTGGTGGTGAAGAGCAATGAATGTGAAGACTAGCGCATATTGAAGAAAATCTTGTGTCGTCTTAGCTTAGGGCTCTATTTGTAAAGTGAATTGTTTACTTAAGTATCTACGCTCATAGAACACATACACATTCATATAGATGCATTAGGGTCATGTTTAAAATATTTTAAACCTTCAAATCCTGTATTTTGTCACTGAGACCGGCATACCCGTGGACCTACTCTGTTTTACAAGCTCTCTGGAATCGAGACATATCATACTGGTACCATACCGATCTACCATATCGGTCTACCTTTGTATTGCATAGCTACTTGAATTGGCATAAATCATATCGGTCATATACCAGTCCACCTCTATTTTGCAAGCTCTTTGGAACTGGCAATAGACATACCGGTCTCTTATCGGTCACATATACCGGTGAACTTAATTGTTGCATAGCTACTGGAACCGGCAATGACCATATCGGTCATCATATCGGTGTTCATACTGGCATAAAGGATATATTCAAATGATAATATAGTCGTTGTTTTTGCCAGACCGATATACCGGTGTCTGGAGACTGGCATACCATTCTTAGACCGATATACCGGTGTCTGGAGCTGTTGGGGGCAGTTTGCACTTTACTAAAAATTAAGCCCCAAAATCATTTTTGCCATTTTTACAATACATTCTAACAATTCATTGAAATCAAAAATCAAAGAGAAACACAATTCTTCTTGATCATTTCATTCTCATCAATTCATAAGCAAGCTCATTACTTAAATATTCATATACATCTTAGTGAGTTTAGATATATTTGGGTAACACTCTCACTCTTTAATCTTTGTATTTCCTTTGTGAGTACTCAAATAGTGTTGTAAACACAAAATATTATTTTCCAAAACACAATGTTGAAATCCCTTGGGTGAGTTGTGAGCACTCTCAAGGGTGGAGTTTATGTAAAAGATTTAAGAGAAGTCTTAGTGAAAAATCTCTTTGTTGTAAGTTTGTTGAAATTAGCGGAACCTTTAAGCGTACTTGAAGAGAGTGGACGTAGACAAGTGATTTAGCCGAACCACTATAAACTCGGTGTTGTATCTCTCTTCCCTTATCTTTAATTTGTGCAATTTTATTTCAAATCAATAATGTGATTTATAATTATTGGTAAAGTTTGAAAGCGTAAAATTCACAAGATTTATAATTCCGCATTAATTTTTTAATTACCCAATTCACCCCCTCTCTTAGATATAGTTGTTACTTGTTATTGCTTGTAGGTAATTTCAATTGGTATCTGAGAGAGGTATTCTTAAAAAAGACCTAACCGTCCGAGAATAGATCATGGTAACCACAAATAATACGTCAATGAACATTGTCGAAGGGTTTTCAACAAATATGCCTTCATTTTACACCGGAATCAACTATAACTATTGGAAGATGAGGATGTTGAACTACCTCATCGCCGTTGATCTGCAATCATTCAAAGTAATCACTAAAGGCTCTAAAATGTTAATAAAGAGAGATAGCAACAATGTGGATATTCTGAAACCACAATTTGAATGGAGAGATTAGGATTACACGGAAGCCTCATTCAATGCAAAGGCTCTCAATCACTTATTTTGCACAATTGATTGAAGTCAAATCAATAAACTTCTGAAATTCGGAAACGTCTATGATTTGTAGAATTCCTTGGAGATTGTGAACGAGGGAACTAGTCAAGTCAATGAATCCAAGATCAATCGATTCATGTGTGAGTTGGATAGTTTTAAGATGGAAACCGGTGAAGAAATTGAGAAAATGATTTCAAGGTTTACAATGATTGTAAATCAACTTAGTGCTCTAGGGAAAAGCATTGACCCTAGCGATCAAGTGAAGAAAATTCTTAGGTCACTCCCTAAGAAATATAGAAGTTGTACTTCCTAAAAGAAGCAAACAATATGAACACTTTGAAGTTGGATGACTTGGTGGGGAAATTGTTGGAGTATGAGATGAAAATAAAGATGGATTTGAATGAAGAAGAAGAGAAATGAGGAAGAAATTTTCTAGCCTTAAAATCAAGTGCTAAAAGAGATGATAGTGAAAACTCTAGTGATGATGAAGAGAGTGATGAGAATGTGGCACTTCTCACAAGAAATTTCAAGAAGTTCCTCAAAAATAAAAGGTTCACCAAAGAGAAGTTTAGAAAAGAAGAGAGGAAGAAAGATGAAAGGCCATGGAAATATAAGAAAATACAAAATACTTACTTTGAGTGCAAGAAACCAGGTCACAAAGTTATCGATTGTCCTATGAAGAGATTCAAGGGAAAGCTTAAAAAGAAGACAATGAACGCCACTTGGAGTGATAATGATTCAAGCTCCTCGGATGAAGAATATGCAAATGAGACAACCAACCTTGCCTTTATGGCAATTGAGGATGGTGACTTCTTCATTGACAGTGAAGAATAAAATATACATGATTCCTCTGATTATGATGAATTGCTTGATACATTCAATGAATTGCATGACTTATATGATTCATTAATAAAGAACCATAAATTGGTCAAAAATGAGCATTCATCATGCACAAATTATTGAGAAAAATGAAATGCATGAAAAAGAAATCGCACGTTTAAAAGATGAAAAGCTAAAAATTGAAAAGAGCATATCTAACATGACATCTAGCTCAAATATATGCGATTGTGAATCTATAATTGATAAGTGCAGTTTATACTCACTTATTCTTGTATTCTTAGCTTACTATTTTGTTAGATTATGTATCATTTAATGTATTTTGTGGTTTCTTTTATGTTTTATTGATGGGAAGCATTGAAACGTGGATTTTGGGGTAAATAGACTTATTTTAGGACCTTACGGACGCATAAAAAGCACGCGAGAGATCAAAATACGCAGAAATCACAATCTTGAAATTTTGGCCTGGCGACGCTCATTGTAGCGTAGTTTAAGCAACGGCACAATGAGAAAACACATGTAAATTCAATTATAAGTCCTGAACCATCAACGTTTGGGCAATTTTTTGTAATAATTTGACAAGGAAAAAGTGTTCATGGCAAGCTATTGCGTGTCTTCAAATTGATAATGTTGTAGTCATTATCATAATAAAATTGGGCCTTTTTCTTTCTCTCTTATTATAATTTCTTTTTGGTTGCTTGAAGAGAGGTCCTTTTTTTTTTTGCCTTGAATTATATAGGGTTTTATGAGGAAAAAAAAATTATAACAAATAAATTTCTCTTTAGTCCCTAAACTTAAGCATATATTCTTAGGCGGTCTATGTATTTTTAAATTTTACCTTAAACATGCCGTCATTATATTTGTTAGTCTTAAATATTATTTTTTTGAGGCAAAAAATTACTCTTTTTTTGTCAATATCATGAATAACGATAAAAGGATGTTAACCACCTAAATCGTAATAGCTTTTTTGCCTTGAAAAAAAATAACATATAACAATAACAGAAATAAAGTATAAATATTTCAACTTATTCTTAGATATACAAGGACCAATTAAGGGATAGTAAAGATATAAGTAACATAAGTGTTTTAAAACCCGGCCCGATCCATCAATCCGAGATTGCGAGAGAGTCAAGGGTTAGAGGTCGGACTGAGGTTCAATCAATGGTTGATCTGTGATCGATAATAAATTATTATTTTATTCTAGATTTATATAAAAATATGATAAAATGAATAAATTTTCAAAAAAATTATAATTAACACTGATTTTAATATTTTTAAAATATTATAAGATTTTTTTACCAAAATTATAACCAAATATAATAATAAGTTAAATTTTTTTTTTTTTTTAAATTTGAATAAATTTTTTTTAAAAAAAAGTTAGAAACCCATCTGACCTGTGACTAGTTCGATCGGGTCGCGGTTCAACCGGCCTGATCATCGGGTCTTTGACCGGGTCAATGACAGACAGGTTTTTATGGGTCACTCGGACCGATCAGAGAACCAGTCCACGGGTCAACCGGTCGGATTGGCCAGACTGTCCCTGATTTTAAATCATTGAATAACATAACTATTTATGGTATAATAAATGAGGATTAAAAAATTGTTGTATAAATCAAAAGTGTGAAAGAAATATAACATTCTAATTTTAATTAGGATTTTAATTTTTAATTTTTCAAAATAAATTTATGATCAATTTTTTTTTTTAATGTTATATCGAAAAGGAAATCAGTATTTCACTCTATATCAAGTCTCACACAAAAAATACTAAAAAAATCAAAACATAAGTGGGATCCATTTACTTTTTTGATAAAATATATAAATATAAAATAAAAATAGGTGAGTCCCATTTATTTTTTTGATTTTTTTTAATATAAACTTGTGTGCCAAGTCCTGTCATAAATCTTGAGGATTTGAGAATAATTTCAAATCGATTAGAAATTTATGGAGATGAATTGTTCTCATAATTTAAAATGGTTCCTCAACAGTTTCTTTGACCTGATTATTTCTTTTAACATAGTTAGTTCAAAGGGCGTATGTACACACAGTGGTAGAGCCATAAATACTTAAGCGGAGACCGTCATTGTAATTTCCGGTTAATCCAAAAATTTATTAAAATATATCTTATAAATTAATAAAAGTTTGATTTAAAGTTCACATGAAGTTTATTTTTATCATTGTTTTGAAAACCGGACCGGTCGAACCGGGAATCGATTGTGAGTCCGGTTCGGTTAATCGATAAAAATCGGATAGTCAAATAACCGGTCAAAATCGGTGAACGCGACAGAACCGGTTCAATTTTTTTTAATTTTTAAAACCAAAAACTAAATTTAATATTTTTCATAATTTTTAATTAAATAAAATTATTTATAGCGTAAGTATGTTCTACCGATTTTTTCGAAACGGTTCAATCGATCGAATCATTGATCCGTTAAATATTTTGGATCATCATTCGATCACTAATCCGATTCTGAAAAATATTGATTTTTATATAAATTAAATTAATTTTAAACCCTCAAATAATTCCTTATCACTCTAGCCTTTTAGGCAGAAATTTGCCCCTATGAGCTATGATTTGATTTTGATGGCTTCAAACAGTCATGATTTACTTTGGAAGCCAGCATTATTCTCAATTTGCTTGGTGGTAGCAAAAATAAAAATAAAAATATGCCTCTACATGCATAGACTGGGAGTCCACAAGTTCTAGCTATCACCCTACTGTACTATATTCAAGAAAGAATAAATTATTCTTCAAAACCTTTTATCTAATATTGACGCGCTTTTATTCATTACTGAAGTTCGGATGAATAATTTTACGGGTCAAATCTGGGACAATAGTAAAATCATCTTATTATCTCGAGCCCAATATCATTCTAAATCCAAATATCTAATCTTCATACGGTTCACACGGCTTAAACTATTCTTATCTAAAGCCCGACTCCCTAAGATAACCAATTCTTGAGCCTCTCAGGCCCATATACTAGAAGGATCATACACTAATTGACCTTCCAACCGCCAAATAAAAAAATATCGATGAACACTAAAAAAATACACATTTATTAAAAGAAAAATTAATTATTTACACTTATAATTTCATTAATCTCCTTAATTAAGCACATTTGTTAAATAATAATTATATTTATGTTTATTGTGATTTTTATATTTTATGTAGGTGAAATAATATTTTGGATGCATATCTAGAAAAATGGACTTGACAATTAGATTTTGGAGGCCATAAATTTAATAGAGTGTTCTAACAATGTACAACTTCGAAAATTTCAGCCATGTGCAATGTTCGTATTTTGGCTATAACGTTTTACTCCGATATCAGATTAAAGTGATTCAAGTTTCAGATGAAAGAAAACTCAAAGATTTACAACTTGAAAGTTCATGAGATTTTCGAATTCTGAGTTTTTCAAGGCCGAAATTGATGAAAAATCCAAAGTATGTTATGTGTAATTATTAAAGTCATTATCAAAAACAAAAATGGAAAATGACAATTTACAATTTACAATTGTCAAACTTCATGTTTGGTGGAAGCATGTTTAGTGGCATGTTTGGTGGAGTGTTTGGTGGAGAAATTGGTGGAAACCTTTTCTTTGCCTATAAGAGTTCTGAATTCATTTTCTTCATACTTTTCCTCTGGATTCTGAATAAGAGTTTGGAAGTAAGTATCTTATTTATTTTAATTTCTTGTAATGTCTTTTTATTTTAATAATAAAATTATGTGTGTTTTTAATTACAATATGAGTAACTAATTACTTTCTGCTCGGGGAATGAGTGAAACTTTTATTATTAAAGTTTGGATTAATCTCACTTATATTATAATATATGAATTGTAATTTAATGATAAATAATTAATTGAGATCTGAATTAATTATTGACAAACTTTTCTACTGCATATACGGCTGATTTTATACGATTTCGGCATAATTGAGTACCTAACTGGACTTGTTATAGACAAACAATATTACCGCCTTTATGGCTGATTTTACATGTTTTGACATATTTAGTACCTTAGCAGGACTGATTATCGACAGAAATGACTATCGTCTTTATGATCGGTTTTATAGGTTTTGACATAGTTAATTCCCGAAGTAAATTAATTGGGTAATAATGACAATTTATATATTATAAAAAGTGAGATTTCTAAATTTAAAATATTAAAGGTGGATCCCATAACCCCATTATTTTATCTTATTATTTTCATCTAGTTTAAATTCTTCAAACAACTTCAAACGAATCAGATCTTTTTCCTTTTGCTCTGATTATTACTTTATCATACTAAATCTATTCCCTATGGATCGACCCCGGATTTACCGGGTTATTTTATTACTTCGACACTCTTATACTTGAGAGTAAAGAACTACTTTTTGAGTGTGTAAAGTTTTTAACGCCGTTGCCGGGGAATATAATTTAGTAGATATAATAATAATTTTTCTTTCTTTTATTTTTATTTTTATTTTCTCCTACTTGTTTATTATTTTCTTTTGTAAGTATTGCAGGTTGCATGATACATTGGTCTCGATCATCTAGCGGAATCTCCATCACCTTCGCCATCAGTCAAAATAGTCGAAAATCGAAATGAAAATCCATCTGCCCGAATTCAAAATCCAGTTGATCAGGAAGAAAACGAGTCTCATCATGGCGATCTTAATCATCCAATGACACTCAGAGAATTCATGAATCCTACCAGGACAGGATCACCATCTTGCATTGCTTTCCCCCAGATGTATCACATTTCAATTTCAAATCAGGTATCATCCAATTTTTACCCACATTCCACGATTTTGAATCGGAAAATTCTTATTAGCACTTGAGGGAGTTCGAAGAGGTATGTAATACTTGCACATATCAAAATTACAGCATGAACATAATTCGACTTAAGTTTTTCCCTTTTTCTTTAAAGGATAAAGCTAAAATTTGGCTGCAAAACTTAGGTTGGGATCCATTAGAACATGAGATGATTTGCAAGAACTATTTTTAAAAAAATTCTTTCCCCCTCACAAGACAAATTCCTTTAAGAGGAGAATCATAATTTTCACACAAGAATCGGGGGAAACACTTTACCAATATTATGAGAGATTTAAGGAGATGTTGAATGTTTGTCCACATCACGGGTTTGAAACATGGAGGCTGGTTGCCTACTTCTACGAGGGGTTAACACCCCAAGGTAGACAAGTTGTGGAAATGATGTGTAATAGTGAGTTTAGGGACAAAAATCCCGAAGATGCACTAGATTACCTAGAACACATAGTAGAGAATGCACAACACTGGGACACAGTTGGCGCTTATGAGTCATCTGTAAAACTACATCCATCTGGTAGAGGTATGTTTAACCTTAGGGAAGACCATGACCTTTCTGCTAAGTATGCATCTCTAGCTAAAAAATTTGAGGCATTAGAAATAAGAAAGAGTGATCATGTCAAGTCAGTTCAAGAAATCACATATCAAATTTGTAATTCAAATGAACATGTCACATAAGAAATAGTGATCATGTCAAGTCAGCTCTGCAAGAATGTCTTCATGAGCAAGCCAGTTCCGTAAACACTTTCAATAGACCAAATTCAAACCTAAACTCCCAAACCTACAATTCTAGTTGGAGAAACCATCCAAACTTAAATTGGAGGAATGATAACCAAGCACAACCATTGCAACAACCTCCTCAGGTACACCAGAATTTCCAAAACTCCCATAATTATGCACCATATGTCCCACCACCTAGGAAAACCATTGAGGATACCTTGCATGCATTCATTGAGAAACAAGAAGCTATTAATAACCAACATGTGCAAACATTGATTGATCTGAAAGATAATTTTTCCAACATTTGCATTGACCATTCATGAGAAAGGTAAGTTTTCTGCACAACCACAGCCAAACCTCAAGAATCGTTAAAACCTTCACGAGAGTAGTTCTGGCAGTCAACACATTGACCAAGTCAAATCTGTTAGTATTCTTCGTAATGGTAAGGTTATCCAAAAACCTAATTTTGAACCTCATGAAATTGAAAATAAATTAGATTCAGAGGGTAAGGAATATGTTAATGAACCAGTATCTATCATTGATGATAACAATTTGTTACATTCACCTTCATATTCTCAAGCATTAAAAATAAAGAAATTGAACCATTCTCCAGAGATTTATGAAATATTCAAACAGGTATAGATCAATATTCCTTTGTTAGATGTCATCCAACAGATACCATCTTATGCCAAATTTCTGAAAGACTTGTGCACCGTTGAAAGAAAACATCAGGTAAGAAAGAAAACTTTTTCTAGCCAAACAGGTAAGTTCCATTTTCTCCACCAATAATACTTTAAAATACAAATACCCTGGTTGTCCAACTATTTTATGTATTATTGGAGATAAAAAAAAAATTGAACATATTTTACTTGACCTTGGAGCCAGTGTAGATTTGCTTCTATTTTCGGTTTACCAACAACTTAATATTGGTGAGTTAAAACCAACTTCAACTACTTTTTTACTTGCTGATAGATAAGTCAAAGTACCAAAAGGAATTATAGAAAATGTGTTAATTCAAGTCGATAAATTCATATATCATGTGGATTTTATTATTTTAGAAACACAACCTGAAGCAGATAATTATAAGACAGTTCATGTAATACTTGGTTGTCCATTTTTAGCAACAGTTAATGCTATAATAAATTACAGGAATGTAATCATGAATTTGTCCTTGGGCAAGATGAAGTTGAAGCTTAATATTTTTGACATGTGCAAACAACTATACGATGAGGACAGTGAAGACGAGGGCATAGATCAAATTGAACCAATTGTGGAAGAATATATTCAGAGGCGTTTATATGATCTTATAGAAATTTGTACAGCTAATTTTCTTGAATCAAGTATGCAATAAGATTTGGATATTCCTAATAATTTTTTACTTGGTTCTATACAGGTACTGGAAGATGATGGAGAAAAACAAAATTTTGAGGAACTAGGAATAATAGAAGATGAAAAACATGAGGAAGCACATAATTTGGAATTGAAGTCTTTGCTAGGAGAATTAAAGAATGCATTTCTTGGAGATGAATAAACTTATCTTGTGGGAAGTTCTTCCTCCCTTATAAGTGATCAAGAAGGAAAAATACTTCCAGACTGGAACCATCAAGGCATGCAAAAAACTCTTGCAAAACTCCACAATCATTTTCCTTGTCACCCCCAAAATATTGTGATGAAAATTTACAAAGCACGTACCGAAAGAATGAGGCTTCTTATGATCTATGGTATCCCTAGTGATATTCATTGGGTAATTGAAGTAAGGGTTCGCTTGGCAGGTGAGTCATCTGATTCTTTCTTTTCTCTTATGTCTGGTTTAGGGAAAAACACCTATGCTAAGAAACGAAGAGGTAAACGATTATATGTTTGTTATAAAAATGCACGCTGGACATGCAACACTCGTTGCCATTCTTTAGGGATGGTGTCTGACAATCACGAAGATAAAATTCAATTCTTTAAAGATGACTTGAGTAAGGAGTCTTTAGATGATATATCATTGACTCTTGAGACGCATCGTAGTGGACATGCTCATCGAGTAATTCACAATTTGCATACATAATTTCAAAAAGAAAGACAACAATACAGTCTCGGGAATGTGACTTTAAAAGAACTTGTTTGCCAATTTATAAGAAAATTGGATGAGAAGTATATCCCGGACCCATAGAGGGCGTTCAAGCCGTTACTGAACGTAAAACCAGAGGAAGATGTGAGCAACAATCACAACTATCTGTATTAAAAGAACTTGTTTGCCAATTTATAAGAAAATTGGATGGGAAGTATATCCTGGACCCATAGAGGGTGTTCAAGCCGTTACTGAACGTAAAACCAGAGGAAGATGTGAGCAACAATCACAACTATCTATACATATTGTTTCAATTATTGTTTTGATTTATTTTAATTTACTATTTTGATTTCCTCTACTTTAATTTTCCCCGACAATATCTAAACTTTTTCACTTTCACGATCTATTTTATTGTTCATCTGACAATTGTCATTTTACATGTATTAGTGCATTTATTACTCTCATTTTTTCAGGATCTATAAATTCAACACATTCAGATAAGAGAGAACAAAAATGGAGACAACTTCAAGAAGATGAGTCATTAATATATGTGTGTTTTGTGGAACTAGCTCTAGAAGTAAACCAAAATTTATTGAGGCTGTAAAAGAATTGGATAGAGTTATGATGGAAAGAAACACGCACTTAGTATATGACGGTGGCAATCTTAGATTGATGGGATGTGTTTCAAAGGCCATACAAGAATGTGGCAGTCAAGTTTTGGGGATCATTCCAAAACCTTTGGCAGACGTAAATCTCCTCGGAAAATCAAATGGAGAAGAATGCATTGTCTCAGGTATGTCTGAAAGACTTACTGAAATGATTAATCATGCTGATGCTTTTATTGCTTTACCAGGTGAGCTGGGCACACTGGAAGAAATATTCACAGTGACATCATGGGCAAACTTGAACATTCACCAAAAACCTATTGGGCTGTTTAATGTTGATGGATTTTTCGATTTTTTTTTTTGTATTTATTGAAGATGCAAGAAGAAATGGGTTTATTTCAAAATTGGTAAAAGATATATTTCTAACTGCAAGAAAAACTGATAATTTAATTGACCAACTCTTAGCTTATGAACAAAAAATTGACCCTATTCTTTCTAAATTGAACTGGTCTGGTAACGATCGTGACAAGAAGCGCAGAGTAAACCTGGATCTTAATCTGTAATCTTTTTTTAGTCGTAAATTCAATTGTTAATTCCACACTAACTAGGTAATGTATTCTAAACTCTGTTTCTACTTATTCAGACATTGGGGACAATGTCTCATTTTGGTTGGGGGAATGGGATAGTTGACTAGTTAGTTTTTGTTTTATGTTTCGTTGCTCTGTTTTTCAAAAAAAAAAAAATTTCTTTTATGTTATTTTTGCTTTATTGTTATTTTGTGTGTAAAAAAAAGTGATTTGTGTTTTTTTTTTTTTCAAAAAAAAAAAAACACAAACTAACAACAAATTTTTGACTAACAAAGTGGAATTGTTGTTCAGAGGTGGCAGTGTAAGGAGTTTTCACTCCTGAGACGCATCTCAAAATAATTCGTAACAAGTTATTTTTGTTCTTTTCTTTTTGAATCATTTAAATTTGTGAATTCTCCATAATATTGATTAAATTTGATTTCAAATGCTCATCTGACAGGTATTATCTGTTAGGGTTGGTGCTTTGAGCGCCAATTTCTTATGTATTTCCTTGTAAATACCCTTGTAAATATTTTATTAATGAATAAAATAAACAGTTTCTATAATATGAATTATTTTAGTAAATGGTAAAGATGTAAATTACCATAGAGTGATTGGTTATGATACAGTTGCAAAAGCGTCGCAACTGACATTGAGCAGTATCATAACAGTATCATTCTTTAACTGTTCCTGGTCAAGGTTTACAATTACTTGATCAGTAAGTAAACCCGCTGAGACCGGTGTATCGCATATTGGAATATTGGATTCCAATGGTTTCTCAATGAACCATGAGTCTCGGGAGACTCATATAGACACGTAGGTGTTTATATCGGATAAACATTGAACGACTCACAAAAGATTCTTAATAGATGATACACCAACGTCAATAAGAATCTTCTCGAGTTGAGTAAGCATAGTGATCCTCCGACTTGAGGTACCACTATGGATGTATGAGGTATCCTCCACACTTTGATGGAAGTCACGTCATCAATCTATTTAGATCAGACATCCACATGTTCATTGGGTGTGGACTGATCCTCAGGATATCCAGTGTGTATCAAGATAGGATCCTTCAGTTCAGTGTACAGAGCATAGGTATCCATTATGGAATTAGCAATTTGTTAAATCCATGGGCCCGTGGTACACTTTAGAAGTGAGTTTTAAGTGTTAATAAGAGATTGCTAGTAGAATCGTCGACGAGATTATACCTATAGAGTTGATGTCTTTCTCTATATCTCTTGGATAATCTGGATACATGTGATGGATGGATTATACTTATGCAGTGACCTCGACCTGTATGGTTCAGAGAGTTTATCCGTGTTCGTCATAATTTATGGATGGGTAGATTATGGACACAAAATTGGATTTCGTAACGGATATGCCTGAACCTACAGAGTTTCAGTAATGAAATATACTCGTAGAGCAATATGGCAACTTTTATGAATAATATTGATTATTTATAAGTCGTTTAACGGTTAAACGAAAATACATGCGTTTGGGATCTTTCAGCCATTTGTTAAATGTCAAATTGTGATATTTGACATTTATAATTAATATATGTATTTTGATTATTTAGTGTAAATATAATACATATATTTTAGATGTTTGTATTTAATTATTTAATTGTTTAATAGTTAAATGATTAAATTAATTAATTTATAAATATCTTGTTACTTTAATTAAAGTAAACAAATGGCATTTTTTAATTAGATTAATTGGCCAATTTTAATTGGATTAAATGGCTTGATTTAATTGGAACATTTGATAATCTTATTAAATGGTTTAATGATTCTATACCACATGTTTAATTAAATCATTTTCCATTTAATTTAATTGAAACAAAAATATTGAAAATACTTGGCTAATATTTTCACTAATTTTCGGTCATTCAAGGGAAAATATAAATAGTTTTATTTTCATTTTTTGTTTCATAATTCAAGAACCCTAAATCAAATACAAAGAGAGTTTGAGAGGAAAATTAGAAAGAAAGCAAAGAAAGCTTGGAAATTTTTTGAAATTAGTAAGTTTTTCTTATTTTCTTCTACATGAAAAATATTTCTATGAATCTAGGCTTCAATATGTGTAGCTTAGAGCTTTCTCTACTCTTTTGTGTATGTATTTTGATGGTTGGGAACTTGGTAGAAAGATGTTATCATGTATGAACTTTAAAGAATGCTTATTATGAGTAATTAAGTATTCTTTTCATTATTTGATAATTTTGTTGTCATTCTAGAGTTGTTTAGCCACTCATAAATAACCTAGAATTATTCTTGAGTTGTTTCATGGTGGTGAGACTTGTTTGGTGTGGTAAGGATTGAATTAAAATGTTGAATTTAATTAATTTGGTGTTAATTGATCTAATGGATAATTTTGTAAAATTAGGGTTCATAACCCTTTCCAAATTTTGGGATTTTCATATATATTTTAATTAATGATGTATATATGATGCATATTAATTTGGTGTTGATTGGATTTGATCTTGAGTGGTTTTGAACCAATTTCGACTAAAGTGCAAATCCTGGAAAGTAGAGGGACCTCTCAGAAATTTGGGAAAATTGGTTTCTTGAATTGAAAATTGTATTTTCATGTATAAGAGATGTATAAATCATTTTGGGATTGATTTGGAATCAATTAAAATTGTATTTGACAATGTAGGACTAAAATGATAAAAATACAAAGTTTATGGGCTAAACGGTAATTAATGAAAAATCTGATTTTTTTTGGGTAAATATTTCAATTTTTAAGTATTGGGTAATTAATTACCCAAGAAAAATGATGAGTGGTAAATCTATCACTATTTCCCACTCATTTAACCTAATATATTGTATAGTTTCTTGAGTTTTGTGAACGTTTTGATGTGTTTTGTGTTATTTTGCAGATAAATAAAGTTTGGAAAGCATTGGAGGCAATTTGGGGCCAAAATAGACAAAAAGGGACAAAATGGCATTTTTGAAAAAATGCACCGCTGCCACGTGTCACATGCCCATTGGACCGAAGCAAAATGCGTACCACGTGTCACTTCTCTATTGGACCGAATCTTTGGCGAATCACATGTTGCCACGTGTCGACCTCTCATTTGACCGATCCTAAGCGCGTGCCACGTGTCAGATGATCATTGGACCGAAAGCTCAGCCAATCACCGTGTGCCACGTGTCGTCTTCTCATTGCACCACCTTTACCGCGTGACACGTGTCATCACCAGATTCTGCCGACAATGCGCGTGGTCAAAAGCCGCGTTGACTGAAAACGCGTGCTGGCGTCGCGACGCCAAGCACTTCAGCGTTGCGACGCCAGAAGCCGAATCTGCCTATAAATTCAGCTCATCTTCACTTCATTTGGTGTGCTTTCCTTGGGAGCTTTTCCCTGTTTTTAGAGGATTGCATCTAGTTTTGTATATATAAATAATATTTTTATTTATGTATTTTAATTTTCAGTAATAGTAATAGTAGTTCTTCTTCTTCTCTTTTCTTTTATGTTTAGTAGTTAATTTTCCGCTGGGGTAAAAGGTGAAACCTTTAATATAATTATTTAGGTAAATCTCACTTAATTATAATATTTAAATTATAATTTAACCAGATTAATTAATGTCAGACTTTATTACCGCCTATATGGCTGGTTTAAATATAAATTACCTTACCGCCTATATGGCTGGTCTTTATGTGACAGATAATTACCGCCTATATGGCTGGTGTAATTGGACTAAATGGATTACCGCCTATATGGCTGGTTTTAAATGTTTAATATTATTAATTCCTGAGAAAGCAGAATATAAAATAATTTATATATTATAATAAGTGAGATTCCTAGATAAGAAATATTAATTGTGGATCCTCTAACCCCAGTATTTTATTTTATTCTAGGGAAATGATGAAACACAATATCCACACTTAATAATTGATTTTCTTTTTATGGGTATTTTTTTAGTTTGTTTATTGAGTCTTAAGCTTAATACTTCTTATTGTCTGATCACCAATAAGATTGATATGGTAAACTTAAAATGAACTAGACATAGAGATTTTAGGTTTCAGCCTTAGATTCAATAGCTCACGATCTTTCTTGAGGATATATAACCCTTTAATAGATTTCCTTACAGGATAGGAATATACCTGTCGGGCGGGGGTAGCCATTATTGGAACTTAATCTTAATAAATCCAGGTAATTTGGTTGACATAGGAATATGGTTCAATTGGGTTATACTGGGTATTTGCGTCTGACCATCGGAAGAGGCTTTCGCATATCATCGTGTTCCAGGTTAGCAAATTAATTTATTACACATAAATAAGAGAATCAATTCATCTTCTAATAATATTGTGTGGAGTCACGACCCTAGATCCTTGAGTCTTTTATTTTATTTTCCTTAGTATTTTCTTTTGAGTCTGTTTTTATTTTATTTTTGCAAAACCACATTCAACCAACCAAAAGCAATCAATTCCCTTCTCCCTATAATTAGATACCTGTAAATAAATAGTATCAATAATTAATAACAACAGTAGGAATTAATTCCTCGTGGGATCGATATTTTTATACTACTTGAACGATACGTGCGCTTGCGTTATACGTGTGTGTTTACGCCGGTCAAAAAACTATTGAAATCGGAAAATTTTGATTTTCTACGTTCCGCTGCGTTTACCCGTAATTGCCGCCTAAAACCCCAACATTATCAACATACATAGTAACATATAAACATGGGTTGTAAGTGAAAATTTTATAATATTCAATTCTCTAGTTTGTTGGAGGTAGCACCTAAAGGTAGTGGAATTTGTGTTTTTATTCAAAAAAAATTTAATCATGCCCTTACTTAGTAACCATACATATTGTCTTTGTAAGCAGTGATTGTTCGCGTAAAACGATAGAGCTTGATTTTGTAAAAAAAAGGTGGAATAAGTTGGATTTCGTAGCCTCTCTAACTCGAGCAATTAAGTCTGTAGGGGTGTTTTAACACTTAGTGCCCTAAGGCTAACTGGTCTAGGAGTCACTGACTCAAAGCTTGTTACATGAGTTAAAGAGAAAGCTTAAGGAAATCAGAAACTTTTTATTTTTAATATCTGAAATCTGAGCAATTAAGTCTGGAGGGGTGTCTTAACACCTAATGCCCTAAAACCAACTGGTTTGGGAGTCACTGGCCCAAAGCTCGTTACGAGGATTGAAGATGCATCATTATTTAAAAATATATATATATATATATATATATATATATATTTTTATATTTATAAATAAACTTTCATAGCCAAAGAGTGTGAACTCTAATATAATTTTAGGACAAAATTATTACTCTCTTTTCAACGAGACCTGTGAATATTGTGGGCACAACGAACTGATTAATACCTTGTTTTATGTGTGTGTGGAAGAAGGGTAAAATGTACATGAGAATTTATTTATTTGATCATTTAGAAAGAAAGAAAATAATTATTAATTTGGATAAGAATTTATCTTCTTAAAGTTTTTTCGCTTAAATTACTAGGGACTAGTAATAAGCTGGTTGGGGGGTGTGATGACACTAATAAGTGCACATTTATAAAAAAAAATTAATCATTTTACACTTATAGTTTCATTAATCCCTTTAATTAAGCACATTTGTTAAATAATAATCATATTTATGTTTATTGTGATTTTTATATTTTATGTAGGTGAAATAATATTTTCGATGCTTATCTAGAAAAATGGACTTGACATTTGGATTTTGGAGGCCATAAATTTAATAGGGTGTTCTAACAGTGTACAACTTCGGAAATTTCAATCCTATGCAATGTTCGTATTTTGGACATAACTTTTTACTCCGATATCGGATTAAGGTGATTCAAATTTCAGATGAAAGAAGACTCAAAGATCTACAACTGTGAAGCTCATAAGATTTTCTAATTCGGAGTTTTTGAAGGCCAAAATTAATGAAAAATCCAAAGTATGTTATGTGTAATTATTAAAGTCATTATCAAAAATAAAAATGGAAAATGACATTTTACAATTGTCAAACTTCCATTGCATGTTTGGTGGAGAAATTGGTGGAAGCCTTTTCTTTGCCTATAAATTGAAGAGTTCTGAATTCATTTTCTTCATACTTTTCCTCTGAATTCTGAGTAAGAGTTTGAAAGAAAGTATCTTGTTTGTTTTAATTTCTTGTAATGTCTTTTCATTTTAGTTATAAAATTATGTGTATTTTTAATTACAGTATGAGTAGCTAATTACTTTCTACTGGGGGAATGGGTGAAATTTTTATTATTAAAATTTAGATTAATCTAATTTATATTGTAATATATGAATTGTAATCTAATGATTAATAATTAATTGAGATCTAGATTAATTATTGACAAACTTTTCTACCGCCTATATGGCTGGTTTTATATGATTTTTGTTGTCTAAATTAAGTGCTATTAACCGAAATAAACATGCATAAACAAATCTTAATCATCAAAACCAGAACACAACAATGAAATCAAATCTACAATAACATACCAATATTAAACATAAACCCTAAAACTTAGAGAAAACTTGGAAAATGAAGAAGATGTCGAAAAACTTGAAGTCCAAGTCGAGTTGCCTCTGTCATTAAGAACTTATTAGCCTCGCCTCGATGCTCTACGGATTTTGCGGCTAACGTTCTCCCAGGATTACTTGGATTTTTCTTGAGAATGGGCACTCATTTCCCAAGAACATGAACAATGAGGAATTGTGGAAACTCTCTCTTGACTCCAAAAAAAAATATTGTGACTCAAGACTTATGATTTTCTGGATGGATAAATGAATCCAAAAACCTTTCTTTATATAGGCATGGAAGAGTGCCATTGAGAGCACCTTTTGGCTTAGGGTATAACCCTCCCAAGGGTTACATCCTTTTCTAAGGCCTAAAAAAGGTCTATAGATGCATCATTCCATTAGAGGACATGTCCCTACATGTTTATGTCTATCCCATAAGACACCACTTAAGGGACATGACTCTCCTACAACCATACTCTATACATATTTAGAGAATATACTACAATCCCCCACAATTCTCTAAATATTAATGCAGACACTTCAGAGAGTTTCCATAAGATAAAGCTGCATCGAAATAGGTAGCTTTCGCCTTGAACCTTTCCTAGTGAATGACAATCGGATTTACTTGACAAACCAGTAACCCATAGTCTTCAATTGTTCTGCCGTTGGTGTAAACCAAGACAATTGCCAACACACAGCTTTACTTCGACCATTTATCATTCTACGGTTTTGTTCTTTTCAGCAATGAACATTGTCCTGGATTCATCAAGCACTTTAGGGAAGTCAGTGTTGGACAATTATGACTCATATCATCACTATTTGTAAAAGACATTGTTGTTTTTGTACAAATTAACTATGTGACAAATGAAATTGCTATTTTATCATTTTGTAATTAGATTACTTGAATATATAAATGATAAAAGTCCTTATGATTAGTTTCGGATTAATGAGATATGGGACATTATCAATCCACATAAGGTTTAATCATTAAATATCTCTAGTCGTAGTATTATCGAGACTGGACATCGATAATGCGGAATAGACTAGTATTGCACTTGTGCGCGTTATGGAAGCTTAACGACATAGTTCTCATATATTTAAGTATTGGATACTTATGCAAGTGTGATAGGAGGTTGAGTTTACCGATGGTACGGAAACAGCTTCGCTCTGGATAGACCCATCAGAATCCCATTGGTAGTATGACTATGTGTCTATGGGAATCCGAATCAGGGTAGGTGTATTTGGTCTTAACCTGAGACTTGCATCGCTAATACTTGCGACAATCAGTACGCTTTGGTTTTGGTCATCCGAGGCTTTAACAGGTACTGTGTACGCCTCTTCTAGGTTTATTGAGAATCGTAGTGTATTGGGTGTGATGTCAAGATGGAAGTATTACTTCAGTCATATGGAGATGATGATCACGCAGGGATACAGAACTGGTACTCTAATATATTGCAACTATCGGGATAATATGACAAGGTCATGATTATCCGATTAAGAGACTAATTGCTAGTGATCCGATATATACTTCGTACGGGGCATACACAATTCCAGCCCCAGGCCTAGCATGTGACATCCGATATTGGATCGTAATACGCAATACTTAGTATACTACGCTTGATAAAGATTATGTATTCCTTAAAAGAATACTTCTGGAGAATTGGGTAGGCACGGTGCTTTGCTAGAAGCCAACCATGTCTTGTAAATCGGTAAGAACGTGGTACGAGGTACGCACGTGTTTGGATAGTCCGACGACCAGATTCACTGTCAACATATCCAGGAATCTCATGGGTCACTTCCCAAAGATTCACCGATGACATTTGACTCGAACAGAATTAATATGGGATTAATTATGACAGAGAGAAAATTAATCTAGGATTTATTACGGCAAGAATTTATCTGGAATAAAATTCAAATAGTAGAGAGAGAACGATTAATTTGAAATTTATCGATTAAATAATATATCGGATATATTAATTGAAATTAGATTTCAATGCGGAATTAAAATTAGATTTTAATTCGGGCGAACGAATTAATTTAGAATTAATTCGTAAGTGACTTTAATAATAATTTTACTAGGCATAATTATTTAATTAAATCGGATTTAATTATGTCGTAACGGCAAATTCGTTTATTTCGAAATTAAACGAACCCGGGCCCGAGCGAAATTGCGTGTTGGATTAGCCGACTTAAATTCGGAATTTAAAAATAGTGGGACCTACTTGACTTACATCACAAGTTTGACTAGTGATGGAAGTTGTTATTTGGTTAAGTGAAGACTTGGTTTAACTTGTAAAATACTCCAACCAAATCCAACACTCGTTATTATTTTATTTTGAAATTAAAACCATATACCAACTCTTGGATGTTGACTTTGGTATTAGATTTTGAAATAAAAAATTAAAAAAACACAAAACTCTCCTTTTCTCTCAAATGCCGTAAGCCTAGGACTATTTGTTCTTGATTTTTGCTTCAAAAATCTTCATTGCTAGCACATAAGGAGTCAAGATAAAGGTGATAGGGATACTTACCATTGATTTGGAACTCAAATCAAAGCTTGGAGCTTCAACAAAGGATCAAAAAAGTTTTAAACTTCATACTTCCATCAATCCGATCATTGTAAGGTTTTCCGCAACTTCTTTGAGTATTCACACACATATCATGATTAGAGATCCTTGGCATGTTCTAGGAACACTAATAATGGTATCAAGAGCCTTTTCTAAGCATGAAATGAGTTTAGGGTTTATATACTTTAATTTGAGGATTTTATGTTTTGAGCATGATTTCTTCAAATTGGTTGTTTGGAGAGCTTGGATGATGATGAATTGGATTTATGCATCTTAAAATTTGAGAAAAATTGATTAGATTAATTTTTCCTAATTTCTTGCTATGGCCGAATATACCCTAGGAGTGTATCATGGTGATTTTTTTATTTTAGGACCATTGGATGTGTTTAAAGCATGATGTGTATATTGATTGTTGATTTAATTAGATTGAAATCAAAATTGGATATTAATTATGCCATATTGTCGTGACTATAAGAAGCATGTATATATTGATTTTGCTTCAATTTGTGTTGGACATGAGTTGGTTAATTAAAGCATGATTAATTAGTTTAATTGGTGTTTTGGAAATATTGGTTTGACTAATTAATTATGGCTATTACAATTTAATTAAAATTAATGTGAAATTTGGAATTTTGTATTAATTAAAATAGTCATTAATTTTGAATTGGGCTAATATTGTTGTATTTGGGCTTAATGGGCTTGGTTGGGCCAAGCTTCGTTTAGGACAATTGGATTGGATCCAAATTGGGGCTAAAACCATTCCATAAAGTCCAAATAGAATAATTGGGCCTTTAAATAATTTAATTGGGCCTAGTGGGCCTAAATTGATTTTTGGCAAATAGGGTGATTCTTAAATTGGGCTTTGGCATTTGGGTTTGATCCATATTGGCCAAAGCCCATGCCTTAAGAATTAATTAAAAGCCCATTGGACTTTAATTAAATTGACATTGGATGTTAATTGGGCCTTTGAGACCCATTTAGATTGGATTTAGAATCTAAGTCTAAAAGGCACATAAATAAGTGTAATTATTTAATTTGGAATTAAATTAGAATTAATATTGAATACAAATTAAATTGGATTTAAAATTGTAGTTCGATATAATTCAAGAATACGCACTTTGAGTACTTATTCTTAAATGAGTTGGACTCGCGCAAATCAAATCGATGTTTGAACATTGGATGATCATTAATTCAAAGATTAATTAATTGGATTAGATTGATTGAATAGCATGCTTTGTGTGAATACATGGATGTATTGTATGAATAATGTATATCGGATGGATATTAGAAGGATGAGTGTAATTTTGGAAATTGTTGTAATAAATTTAGAATTTATTAAATTGGACCTGCGTGTCCAGCCTTTTATCTCTTGACTCTTTATATTTCTCTTCTCACCAATTCCCCTCAATGTTAATGAGGTTTCTTTATTGTATTATGTAATTGGGTAGAAGTTACAATAATGCTAGCAGAGGGAGAGAGGAAATAAAGAGATTTATTCTAGGAACAATTTGTTAAATATCCATCCGCATATCATTATTATTTATTTTGTGCCTTATTATGATTTTAGAATGCATGCTTAAGGGTGTATGGTGAGACCTAATCAAAGATAATAAATTGGTTGCCAATTTACGCGAAAAACCCTCAATACAATATTAAGTGATTTCCTTACATTGAGTGGTTCTCTCTCAAGATCCAAGATTGGCATTGGTTTGTTGGCCAAAGTCAATATCAATGTCTATCGCGGATGTGTTTGAACCATGAAAGCCTTGATCTATATCGCATGTCTTGGGCAGTTGTGACTTGTTGGCCAAAGTCAATGTCACTTCTTGTTCATCGACATGGATTACAAGCTTTCCCACTGTCAATGGGTCGTGCTTAACTGGAATCATTAAGCTTGTTGAGCCAAAGCCAAGGCTTAGTTGATTCAGAGGAAAAGGTTAGGAAATATATTGGATATATTAACATATATAATGTATATATGTTTCGGACTTGGAGGTCCACCTACCGGATCTAGGAATTGGATGGGATCCAATTGATCTTAGAGATCTACCTAGTTAAGTTTCATACAGCTTGTTGGCCAAAGTCAAGGTTGTGTGTTATTTAACGGGATCCTAGCCCACTAGGAAACTAGGTTTCCCAAGTACTCAACAGAGGGTTAGAGGCTCGCCGAAAAATAGTGGGAGGTTAGTATTGATTTTGTAATTTCGTTCAAATACTTACCAAATACGCGCTTTCAAATTATTTTCGTCATTTTATATATTTATATTAGTTGGACTAATATTTTATTATTTTTTTGTAACAGTTGGACTGTACCCAAAATAGTTAGACTATTGCAATTAAGATGGTTGGAAAGATCAATGTTAGGGACATTATCATGGGCGAAAATGTCTTTAATGGTTCGAACTTTCCTGACTGGGATATGAACCTTAGGATTTTCCTGGGGGCTGAGAGATTGCTCTATACAATAGAGAGACCTCTTGGGCCTAAGCCCGAATTAAGCAGCTGCTTGAGCTTGAGCTTTGGAAGACTCACAGTGATGACAACTCAACTGCTCAATACGTCATGTTTGCTGCAATGACCCCATAATTTCATCATCAAAACAATGGATTGGATCCTTACGAAATGATGTTGAAATTGAGGGACCTTCACCGATCTAACCTTAGATCGCAGAAGTATGAGTTGTAGAAGAATCTCTTTCGCTCTCGTATGTCAGAGGGTACATTTATTGAGCACCATGTGTCACAGATGATTGCTGACATCGAACAGCTGGGTCAGCTAGGCATAACCTTTGAGGCTGAGACTTCCATAGATTTGATCTTATAGTCTCTTCATGATAGCTGGAGCGAGTTCATCATTAACTACAATATGATAAACCAAGAAAGGACTCTTGGAGAGTTGATGGCAATGCTGAAAGAGGCAAAAATGAGCTTTTAAAGGGCAATAAGTGCGAGGTGCACTTCGCTTCGACATCTCAGAATGCCAAGGCTTGGCCGAAGGCTTCTGGAGGTGTGAAGAAGAAGAAGAAGAAGAGAAAAGGCAAGGCCAAATCATCAAAGTCTTCTGGGAAGGTAAATGACAAATCCCAAGATGTCTGCCTACAGTGTGGCAAACGGGGTCATTGGAAGCATGACTGTCGTGAGTACAAGGCGCACATGAAGGAAGTGAAGGCGGGCAAGGCACCGGCTTCAGGTATGTTTGTTATTGAAATAAACATGTCTACTTCTAAATTTAAAAATTGGATTTTTGATTCTGGTTGTGGTACTCATATATGTACTGATGTGCAGGATCTGCAGATTCGCAGGAGACTGGCTTCAGGAGAGATCGACATCCGAGTTGGAAATGGGACTAGAGTCGCTGTTTTGGCTGTTGGGACCTACATTTTGGAACTGCCTTCGGGGCACGTACTTACTTTATCAGACTGCTATTATGTACCTAGTTTGACTAGAAACATTATATCTGTATCTTGTTTAACCCAATGTAGGTATACTTTTGTATTCAGAAACACCAGGTGTTTTGTCTATAAGAAAAATTTTGAGATATGTAGTGCTGATGTTAATAATGGTCTTTATATTTTGAATATAAATCAATCTCAAACATATAACATGACAAACAAAAGGCTTAAATTAAGTAACAAGGATGAAACTTATATGTGGCATTGTCGTCTGGGACACATAAATAAGACTCGTATATCCACACTTTCGAAGAGTGGATACTTGGACGGATTTGATCCAAATTCATATGACATCTGCGAATCTTTTTTTTTAGGCAAAATGCCTAAAACACCTTTTAGCAGTAAATGTGCACGTGCCACTGAACTGTTAGCCCTTGTTCATAGTGACATATATGGGCCCATGTCTAGCCAGGCTAAAGGTGGATATGAATACTTAGTAACCTTTACGGATGATGCATCGCGTTATGGTTATGTGTATCTTATGAGACACAAGTCAGAAACTTTTGAGAAATTCAAAGAGTTTCGACCCAAAATAGAAAAACAGACCGGAAAAAGTATTAAAACATTACGGTCGGACCGTGATGGAGAATACTTAAGCAATGAGTTTCTAGATTACTTGAAATAATATGGTATTCTTTCACAGTGGACTCCTCCCGGAACACCTCAATTAAACGGTGTGTCCAAACGGAGAAACCGAACTTTGTTGGACATGGTAAGGTCTATGATGAGTCGCACTGAGCTACCAATTTCCTTCTGGGGATATGCATTGAACAATGCAATAATTATTTTGAATAAGATTCCGTCAAAGTCTGTTCAACAGACTCCATATGAAATATGGACAGGAAAGAAACCAGGTTTCTCATTCCTGAAGATTTGGGGATGCTGGGCATACGTTAAACGTTTGGATGGTACCAAACTAGAACCCAAATCGGATAAGTGCCTACTTGTAGGGTATCCTAGGGAAACCAAAGGATATTACTTCTACCACCCACAAGAGAACAATGATCTTGTTCTGAGAGAAGCAGCTTTTATTCTGTGAATAAGGATCTACCGGGATAGATCTAGGAAGCTGCTTGGACTCTCTCAGAGCTCGTATATTGACAAAGTTTTGAAGAGATTCAACATGGATCAGTCTAAGAGGGGACTGTTGCCAGTGTCCCATGGCATCTCTCTATCTAAGGACATGTGTCCTAAAACTCAAGATGAGAGAGACAACATGAGTCGGATCTGATTCGCTTCTACAATCGGATAGATCATGTATGCCATGATATGTATGCGACCTGATGTCTCGTATGCTTTGAGCATGTGTAGTCGCTATCAGGCCGATCCAGGTGATGGTCACTGGGTTGCGGTTAAGAACATCCTTAAGTATCTTAGACGAACTAAGGATGCTTTCTTAATCTATGAAGATGGAGAACTTGAGGTAACTGGGTTTACCGATGCAAGTTTCCAAACCGATAAAGACGACTGTAAGTCACAATCCGGGAACATATTTTATTTGAACAACGGAGCAAGAGCTGGAAATCTTCCAAGCAAAAGACGGTTGCCGATTCAACAACAGAAGCGGAATATATCGTTGCAGCTGAGGCAGCAAAAGAGGCAGTTTGGATCAGTAAATTCCTAATTGGATTAGGAGTAGTTCAGTTAGCAGCTGAGCTCATTCCTTTGTATTGTGACAATAACGGGGCTATAGCGCAGGCTTAGGAACCGCGGTCTCATCAACGATCCAATCATGTACTTCGACATTTCCATATGATTCGTGAGATCATATATCGTGGCAATGTGAAGATCGAGAAGGTCGCATCAGATGACAACAATGAAGATCCGCTGACGAAGGCTATTTCTCAGTAAAAGTTTGAGTGACATGTACATTGTTCAGGTGTTAGATACTTGAGTGATTGGCTATAGGCCAAGTGGGAGATTGTTGGACAATTATGACCCATAGCATCACTATTTGTAAAAGACATTATGGTTTTTGTACAAATTAACTATGTGACAAAGGAAATTGCTATTTTATCATTTTGTAATTAGATTACTTGAATATATAAATGATAAAAGTGCTTATGATTAGTTCCGGATTAATAAGATATGAGACAATATCAATCCACATAAGGTTTAATCATTAAATATCCCTAGTCGTAGTATTATCGAGATTGGATATCGATAATATGGAATAGACTAGTATTGCACTTGTGCGCGTTATGAAAGCTTAACGGCATAGTTCTCATATATTTAAGTATTGGATATTTATGTAAGTGTGATAGGAGATTGTGTTTGCCGATGGTACGGAAACAGCTTCACTTTGGTGTAGGACACAGAAATTGGCGACGTTGTTCTAGGCTCGCGGCCTAGTTGGGAGTACGGAGTAGCCCGCGGGGGACTAAACCGGAGAATAAAGGAGTCGCCACCCGGTGTGAACCGGGAAATGATTTAAGGCCGCACTCACCCCTCGCAAGGGAAGACCTCAAACCGTTGGGTTCAGAATGGTCCCTTACTTATGCCACTTGTAATGAAATGATTTGTGCAATAACTTAACCGAATCTACACATCATTTATGTTCAAGAATAACCCGAATCTAGTTCGCATTCATGAAAATAAATCCTACGTCTAAGTTTGCATGCTTTAAAAATAAGGCATCATAACGGCAACATACGATATCACACCATGATCTCATAAGCATGTTAAATTATCAAGCACGAAAAATAGATAACAACCTAAACATAAACGTAAATTAAAGTCCTATTGCAAAATAAAAATAACTAAATCATGCATAAATAAATATCATAATCATGCTTAAAAATAAATAACATACTAGACTAGATCATGCTAAAAAAATAAATAACTTATTAGACTAAATCATGCTCAAACGCAAGGTTGGATGAAACGAAACATGTGAATCTCACAACTAGTATGTGGCATTGTATCCCGAGTGCAAATCGCAATACCGTCCATTCAGATTCGGCTACGGAATTTACGTCCGGGTTTCCATCCGATATACCGCAAGAGAGAACACATATTTCGTTCATCCGGAAATCACATCATGCACCAATCCACAATACTCATGCGAAATAAAGTAATAAAATAATAAAAATAAAGGATAATAAATAAAAGGGGTGCCCTCAGGTATAACCTCTTTTGTCGTCTCTCGAAAGTGCAGTACGCGGTTGTCGGAAGGGTTGATGCTCCGCAACTCCTCCGGTTCACTGGTTCAATGTTTTCCTTTGCTGTTTCACTGTTTGGGCTGTTGTTTTTACTCCGTTTCACAGCGATTTCTGATCACGATTTAGGTTTACTATTTTGCGGTAATGCGGGGCTATTTTTGTTTGCGGTTTGCGTGTTTTACGGGGTAGTTTCTGGTGCAGTTTTGCGGGTTTTACTGGGCAGATTTTAGGGGTAGAATTCGGTGGTTTATGGGCAGATATTTCAGGCAATGCAGCGGCTGTTTTCAGGGCGTGAAGTAGGCAGTGTAGGGGGTGTTTTTGGTTGTCGATTTGAGGCAGCTTGGAAGGGGCTTTGTGCGTTGATTTGTTGGCTGGTTAGGGGCAGTTTTTGTGTGCGTGAATGAGGGCTGAATGAGGGCTAATTATGCGCGCAGGGGGTGGTGTGATGACTTTGTGCGTGAGTGGGGTGTGCAGGTCTATGTGGCTTGCGTGAAAGGGGGCTGGTGATGACTATGTGGCTAGGCGTGAAGGGCTTAGGACATATGGCAGTTTAACGTGAATGGTTTGTGCGTGAGTGGAGTTTGAGTGAGTGGACCGTGAGGTAGTGAGTGGAGTTCGAGAGGCTTAGAACATTAGGGTTGATTTCGTGAGAAGGAGCTAGGGGTTTCAAGGTTGGGTTAATGCTTCTTTTTATAGGCAAATGATGGGTAATCCTTGTGCGAATAGGGAAAGGATTTGTGTATTATGGGAAATATCTTTTAATTAGGAATGTCTTTTAATTTGATTTGATTTCTTCTCTTTTAATTAGGGATATGATTTGATTTTTTTTGATTTCTTCTCTTTTAATTAGGGATATGGTTTAATTGAATTAGGAAAGTGTTTGATGAGATTTGATTTGAATCATTTAATTTGGGAAGGTGATTTATCTTGATTTTAGCATGTGTTTAATGTGTGATTTTGTTATTTTGGATATATTTGGGCGTGTGGCTTGGTCTCTTGGGCGTGGGCTTGATTCATTTTGGTGGGCTTGGTGTCTGGTTTGGTGATATGTGGGATTTTGGGCTAAGGATGTGTTTTAAAACAGAGGTCCAACAAGCGAACCAGAAGCTAAACAAGCGAACTAAATCCAACAACTCATGCATCCATGTGATACACCAAGCGGACGGATCTCCGCTAGTAGCCTATTAGATCGGCTACTCCACTTAAGGGCAGATCATATCATCATGATAGTCTCTCCCCTTTGTGAATGCCCAGATTATTCACAAACCTATGACTAGGAACATTTAAGAGTAATCATTCTCATAAGGCGTGGAAGCCATCGTCTTATTACTCTAAGGGCTTTATTACAGTTCTGATGATTCATATAAGTTATGTAAGACACGTATAATAAAGATTGCCATTTTATTAATTAATGAAAATATTACAAATATATGTACATATAGCCCATCCACAAGTTGGGTATAGGGCATATCCCTAACAATCTCACACTTGCACTATAGCCAACTAGTATGAATCTGGACACCATACTCTCGGGTGTGCCTATCATGCTTTTGTTAAGTCAGCCCTTTAGTCAGAGAATCTGCAAGATTATATTCTGTGGGTATTTTCTCTATAATAACTTCTTTTCTCTCAATAATCTCCCTGATGAGATGAAATCGCCTGAGTACATGCTTGGATTTCTGGTGGGACCTTGGTTCCTTTGATTGAGCAATGGCATCCGTGTTGTCACAGTACATCGTGACGCCATTCTTTATCGCTGGAAGCACTTCCAGCTCCGTGATGAACTTCTTTATCCAGACTGATTCTTTAGCAACCTTAGATGTTGCAATATATTCGGCTTCAGTGGTGGAGTCCGCTGTAGTTGATTGTTTCGAACTTTTCCAACTGACAGCACCGCCATTCAAAGTAAACAGATATCATGTTTGTGATCTGCTGTCATCCCTATTGGTCTGAAAGATCGCATCACAGTAACCAATGACTTTCATCTCAGAACAATCTTCATATGTCAAAAACACATCCTTAGTTCTTCTCAGATACTTGAGGGTTGTTTTGACAGCTGCCCAGTGTTGCTCACCAGGATTTGCCTGATACATGCTCGTTATGCTAAGAGCATAAGATACATCAGGTCTTGTACATAGCATGGCGTACATGATCGATCCTATTTCTGAAGCATAAGGGATCCTACTCATACGCTCTCTATCTGAAGGAGTATGTGGACATTGCTCCTTAGATAATTTGATTCCATGACAAGTAGGTAATTACCTCTTTTGGAATCTTCTATTTTGAATCTTTTCAAAACTTTATCTATATACGTAGATTGAGAAAGTCCTAACAACCTCTTAGATCTATTACGGTAGATCTTAATGCCGAGGATGTAGGCTACTTCTCCCAAATCTTTCATGGAGAAATTCTGAGATAACCATTGCTTGGTGGCTTGCATCATGGGAATATCATTCCCGGTGATTAATATGTCATCGACATATAATACAAGAAATACAACAGCACTCCCACTACTTTTCCTGTAAACACAAGGCTCATATACATTTTTGATGAAGTAAAATTCTTTGATTGTCTCATCAAATCGTATATTCCAACTTCTGGAGGCTTGCTTGAGTCCATAAATGGATCGTTTAAGCTTGCATACTTTATTATGATCATCCTTAGATGCAAACATCTCAGGTTGTGTCATATAGACTTCCTCTACGAGGTTCCCATTAAGGAAAGCTGTTTTGACATCCATCTGCCAAATCTCATAATCAAAGTGTGCAGCTAGTGCCAGTAAAATTTGAATGGACTTTATCATTGCAACAAGCGAGAAGGTTTCGTCATAGTTAATTCCTTGGATTTGTCTATAACCTTTCGCCTCCAACCTAGCCTTATAGGTTTAGATGTTGCCTTATGCATCAGTTTTATGCTTTTAAATCCACTTGCAGCCTATGGGTTTTATCCCTTCAGGTGCATCTACCAAGTCTCAGACTTGATTCTGATACATAGAGTCTATTTTGGATTTCATGGCCTCAAGCCACTTTACTGAATCAATGTCACGCATTGCTTCGTCATAACTGGTGGGATCGTCATTATCAATGACCTGATCATGTTCCTCATTAAATGGAAACCATATCTTTCAGGCTCATGTCTTTCCCTACCATACCTTCTGAGTTCATAACCTTGTGGTTGTTCCGTCGCTGCCCTTTTGAGGGGCCTGGGTTTAGTTCTATGTTAGTTTGTTCTTCTCGTACCTCATCGAGGTCAAGTCTACTCCCACAATATTTCTTGAGAAGGAATTCATTCTCTAGAAATTTAGCATTTCGTGAGACAAATGTTCTTTGTTCATTTGGGACGTAGAACACGTATGCTCTTGAGTTTAAGGCATATCCTAAAACTTACATTTAACTGCCCTATCATCCAATTTGTTAGTTTGTGTGAGCTTGACATATGCGTCACATCCCCAAACTCTTAGATAACTAAGACTAGGATGTTTCCCAGACCATAATCATATGGTTTTGACTAACAGTCTTGGAAGGAACTTGGTTTAGTAGTAGTGTTGCAGTTTTAAAGCAAGACCCCAAAATGAAAGAGGTAGATCCGTGCCTGGCATCATTGATCGGACCATATCTAATAATGTTGATTTCTCTTTCGGAGACCCCATTATGATGTAGAGTTCCCGGTGGAGTCCACTGGGAAACAATGCCATTTTCTCTCAAGTAAACTTGAAATTCGTTGCTTAAGTATTTACCACCTCGGTCAGACCTTAGTGACTTAATACTTTTATTAAGCTGGTTTTCTACTTCAGCCTTGAAGTCTTTGAATTTCTTAAAGGCTTCAGATTTGTACCGCATAAGGTACACATTCCCATATCGTGAATGATCATCGATAAAGGTAATGAAGTAGGAGAATCCACCTCTAGAAAGGAATGACATTGGTCTGCATACATCAGAGTGTATGAGTTCTAATGTCTCCGCTGCACGCTGTCATTTACCTTTGAAGGGTAATTTGGTCATTTTACCTTGAAAACAGACTCACAAGTTCCATAAGGTTTATATTTGAAGGGTTTGAAATACCATCCTTATATAGCTTAGTTAATCTTGTTTCATTGATATGACCTAAGCGACTGTGCCATAGAAGTGATTCATTGAGATTATTCGAGTTAACGTTGTATATATTAGAGGTTGAACATTCTTTGTTAGTTGTAGGACATAAATACCATTATTCAAATATCATCTCCATATTTTATTTCATTGAAATAAATAGAACATTCATATAACTTATTAGGCATGAAAAGCCTTTATTACATAAAGAAAAAATTGAAATGATGTTCTTTACTAGAGAATGTACATAAACACAATCTTCTAAGTCTAAAACTAAACCATTCGGCAAAACTAATGAATAAGTCCCCACGCACAATGCAGCCAGTTTTGCTCCATTACCCATGCGTAAGTCAACCTCCCCATGACGGAGTCTCCTACTTTCTCAGGCCCTGCACATCATTACATAAGTGAGTCCACAACCGGTGTCAAGCACCCAAGTAGAAGGTTCGAGTTTTGAGAATATAGTTCAATCATATACAACATACATGAAGCATTGGGCTTCTGGCCTCTTGGGCTTCCCTAGCTTCATTGGCTTTCAAGGATCTGCAGTCTTTCTTCCAATGACCCTTCTTTCCACAAAAGAAACATTTCCTCTTTCCCTTTTCTTCTCCACCTTACATTGGGCTTTAAGTGATCTGGAGCCTTGGCCTTGCCCTTATTTTTCTTTGGGCCTCGTGGCTTCAGGTCTGTACCGTAAGCATGACAGAGGATTTTTTAGCTCCGATTTCAAGTCCTTCTCTGCTTGCTTTATCAGATTGTGCAATTCTGCTAAAGTAGATTCTTTATCAGACAGATGAAACTGCATAATAAAGTTAGAGAATTCTTTTGGTAAGGACTGAAGAATCAGATCGTGACCTCTCATGATCCATGATGAACCCGAGGTTGGCCAATTTTTCAATATGGCCAATCAGCTTAAGTACATGTCCACTAACAGATTATTCCTTATACCTTGTTTGGAATAAGGCACATGACACTTGGAATCTCACGGTATGAACGGAAATTGCATACAACTCCTTCAAGTGAAAGATGATGGTTTGAGCATCCTATCTTCGTGAGCTTTCTGAAGTTCGTCCAACATAGAGCCAAGCATTATGAAAACTGCTTGCTCATCATCATCGACGTGTTTCTTCCAAGCATCAAATGTATCTTGGTCAGCATCTTCTGCGGGTTCAGGGGGAAATGGTCTTTCAAGAACATAGAAAATCTTTTCTTGTCGTAAGACAATTTTAAGGTTTCTAAACTAGTCATTTGCTCATCAATGATGGAACGAATTGATACTCTGTTTGCCATTTGAATGTTTGTGAAATATTTTAACCCACCTGTTAAGAGAAAATGTTAAAATTAGGAATATGTTTTTCATTAATGTTTCATAATAATATGGGCTTTTAATATTATGAAGTTGCTCCCACTCAATTGTTTTAAAATTTTAAGTAAATCGCATCAACCCCAATATGATGGATTTCTTGTGGGCAAGGATCCCATTATCATCATTTCATAACTCCGACTAGGGCCGGTCGTTATAAAATATGATAATTAGGTAGGTTCCCAACCAATTTATGATATAAATCACAATTCCTTGATCATTGGGTTGGGCAATCAAACATGCCATAGCTTATGCAAGTCCTTGTGGACACCCAATCTTTGCCACTAAGTTATAAGACCACGCCTAAGGGTCGTTGCGTCTTATGACTCAGAAAAGTCAAACCATTGTCAATAGTACGATTTAAGGATAAATTGGTATTGGTCAGTCTGGTAAAGCCTAGTCCTGCCAATACGGTTTAAGCCCTTTGGGTTTATACTTTACAATGGGAGGAAAATTTTAGAATTAAATTATTATTGAGGATTTTAGCAAGTTTAAGTGAATAACTGTCAAATGAATTCCTCAATTGAAAATTCCCCAGAGGGAGGGTGGAGCGAACTCTCTTAAATACCCTTACCTCTTAGGCTCTTATTTCCTTAGTGACAGGAATAAACAATAGATCCTCCAAATTAGTCCAACACTTTAAATATGCTTTAAGGTAAGCTTTGAGTAAATGATTATCTAGATGTCTTCACAGCTTTTCCTTTTGGTTATAAAAAGGTAGTGAGTGAAGGAAGACACCAAATCAATATCTAACTCTAGTAATACCTTTGGTTAAATTAACTTTAGTTTGGAAAGTTTTATTAACCACTTGGTCCCAACCCACTTGTATCTTTTATAATATCTTTTATTATAAACAAGTGATTTATATTTATTAGCCTTAAAGGTAATAAATCTCTAAGTTCATCACGGAATAATTACTTAGCTAAGAGATAAGCAATACACTCTCTATTTCTTAGAAAGTCTCTAGATGCTTGCACCCTAAAATAATCATGCCAATTCTAATCATATATAGAATCATCAAGCATATGAGTTTTAATATGTTGGAATTATTTTGAGCATTAAATAACTTTGATTAATATTTAATTATGATATTCATTTTATTTTATTCAAATAAATTTACTATTCACTTTTTTCGTAGACGTGTGAACTTTAAATGTAATTTCACAATTCAAATCTTAACCAAATCATGCAAAACTTGTGTCAAACATTAATTTTAGGGTCTTAGCTTTCCAACGAGATTTTAAACACCTAATTTCGAGTTCAACTGAGAGAGAACTAATCAAACAAAAACGGCGCGCTGATACCACTGTTAGGAAGCGGCCGCGAGTGCGCAGCGGAAAATCAAAATTATTATGCCGCTTTTCCTTTGCCCAAGACCCATTTGTTTTGATTATTCTACAAGCCTAGGCATGTTACTATATATTCTAAGCATAAAACTCATAAAACATGCAAAGAACATAAACCTAAACATGCTAACTATCATAAAACTCTAATTAAAAAAAAAGAAAGAAAAAGACTTACTTGAACCGTAGACTCCTCCAGTCCTCCCTCCAATCTACAAGCTTTTCTCGAACTCAGCAAGCTCTTCCACGTTTCAAAGAGCCACCCAGTGTGTGGCCTCCAAAGATGCACACACCAAAGCCAAAACTCAACGGCAAGACTACGCCTTGAGTGCACATATATTTTGCCATTGGTGCTAGCCTAGGCAAATACCTCAAAACTTTTAACTCGAGGTTCCTCTAGTCAATTAGACTTAAGGATCCTTAAAATCAGTGGCTTACTCTTAAACTTTAGAGTTTCTCACTTATAAAAACCCAAGATATGAAAGGTTTTGGTGTAGCAAATTTGTGAAGAATTCTTTGGGTTTATATAGTGCTCCAAAGACAACAAAATTAATTAAGAATCAAATGTGGGATAAAAGCTAATTTAATCTTAGCCATTGGATCTTAATTTAGTGGTTTAATGAGATTATAAAACCCTAATAAGAGTTTGGGCCGAATTGGAATTCAAAACAAATAAATTTTTTTACATTCACGTACTATTCATATTACTATTCACATTACTTTTCACGTGAATAGTAATTTTTTTATTCCAATTCCCAAAGTGCCCCTTATCGTCATTCACCAATCCCTAAGCCACTATGGAACCTCATAAATGATATCTTCAATAATTAAACACATTGAACCATTTATGAACAATTCCTACAGCAATCATATATGTTGTTATATTTGTACTGTGCACTGTTAACCATTGATTTCTACTTTATTGTGTGTGACCTTTTGGGTTCCCCTCAAGTTGGACATGAAATGAATCGTGAAAATTTAATCGAACATAAATTATCCTCTGATCAGATAGTCGTTCGATTTCAATGACCAAGGTTGACATCTAGCAACATGCCAAGGCCCCCAAATGAGAAGGAATGATATATATACACATTTTGTATGTGATTTACATATGATACGGTCCATCGCCTCACTGTATCCCCACCTATTGACCTAGGGTAAGGAAAGTGTCTACCCATATGGTCAAAGGTATAATGTTGATAGTGTCATGAATTATGCTAACCCAAGAAT
The DNA here is from genome assembly GCA_019454045.1 of Zanthoxylum bungeanum. NCBI lineage: Eukaryota > Viridiplantae > Streptophyta > Magnoliopsida > Sapindales > Rutaceae > Zanthoxylum > Zanthoxylum bungeanum. The sequence continues at coordinate 162,718 of SKCR01038776.1, read as the reverse complement.
CTCACATGATTCTTCCGCTGTGGCCACAGTCTCAAGCACTGATCACACATATCAACCCGCGAACTGGAATACTACTATTATAAGAAAATATTATCCGAGAGAGTGGCGATTCTCTGTTGTATCTTTACAAACTTCATGTGTTTCAACAAATGACCCAATCATACCCATATGACCGGATCCTTTGAACCGAGGAAGAAGAATGTCAAAGTTATTTTATCCACACATAAGATTGTAAAGACCTCAAGTCAAAGGACTAGTCATATAATCGATACATGAAAGTTTTCACAAACACATGGGATAAACACTCCATATGAAAACTTTTGGCGGTCAGTTCGATGGACACGAGTAACTCATGCATCCATGTGATACACCAAGCGGACGGATCTCCGCTAGTAGCCTATGAGATCGGCTACCCCACTTAAGGGCGGATCATATCATCATGTTAGTCTCTCCCCTTTGTGAACGCCCAGATTATTCACAAAACTATGACTAGGAACATTTAAGAGTAATGATTCTCATAAGGCGTGGAAGCCATCGTCTTATTACTCCAAGGGCTTTATTACAGTGCTGATGATTCATATAAGTTATGTAAGACACGTGTAATAAAGATTGCCATTTTATTAATTAATGAAAATATTACAAATACATGTACATATAGCCCATCCACAAGTTGGGTATAGGGCATATCCCTAACACTGGATTGCTCGTATATCTGCTAAGCCTGTTTACAGTTTGAGCGATATTAGGTCGTATGCAATTTGTGAGATACATCAGACTTCCGATAATTTTCGAATACTCTAGATGCGATACGCTTGAGCCAGTATTCTTTCATAAATGAAGAGTTAGAGGCTATCAATAGTGAGATTGATTCCATCCTACAAAACCATGCTTTGGAGTTGGTTGATCTTCCTCCAGGTTGTAAGCCACTTGGCTACAAATGGATATTCAAACGGAAGATGAAACCGGATGGATCAATAGATAAGTGCAAGACAAGAATTATCATAAAAGGTTATAGACAAAAAGAAGGCCTTGATTACTTTAACACCTATTCACCAGTGACTCGTATCACGTCAATAAGAATGCTCATAGCCATAGCAGCTATATTTGGTCTTGAAATACATCAAATGGATGTAAAGACGTCATTCTTAAATGGTGAACTGGATGAAGAAATTTACATGGAACAACCAGAAGGTTTCAATGTTCATGGACAATAACAGAAGGTGTGTAAACTTGTAAAATCTTTCTACGGGTTAAAACAAACACCCAAGCAATGGCATGAAAAATTTCACAAAGAGATGTTTTCTAGTGAGTTCAAAATCAATGAGTGTGATAAGTGTGTATACACCAAATCAACTCAAAAGGGATATGTCATTGTGTGTCTCTACGTAGATGATATGCTGATAATTGGTAGTAATCATGAGATGATTCAGTCTACCAAAAAAGTAATGACCAGCAAATTTGGTATGAAAGATTTAAAAGTAGCTGATGTGATCTTAGGAATTAAGATCTCCAGAACATCAGAAGGATATATGTTATCTCAGACTCACTATGTTGAGAAGATACTTGAGAAATATGATAAAAGAGATCTAAATGTGGCTATAAAGGTGCCTCCGACGAAGACATTGCTTCTTTATAGCTTTGAGGCTCATTTTCTAATAAGTGTGTCAGAAAATCGGGTCCAAATGAGTTAGACGTTCTAGCTCTTTTCCTACTTCTAGGTTCAATTGCCTCAACATTTCCATGTTGATCTGACTCTTGGTCAACCTAATCACTGTCTTGGACAGTATCAATAGTAATTTTGAGAGACTATGTTCTTTATCTTTCCTTATAAGGAAATGTCTCTTCAAAAAATATCGCATTCCTTGACTCAATTATCATATTCGGATTGATGTCAGGAATTTCATACTTGTGTACCAAGAATCGATACGCACTACTTTGTGAGCATATCCAATGAATATACAATCAACAGTTTTGGGTCCTATTCTAACCTTCTTAGGTTTAGGAACCATTAATTTGGCAAGACACCCCCACATTTTTAGATATTTGTAGGAAGATACATGACCTTTTCAAAATTCATATGATGTCTTGTCCAATCTTCTGTGAGGTAACTTGTTCAGAACGTAGTTGGCGGAAAGCAATGCTTCCCCCCACAAGTTCTGTGAGCTTGTCAACATGGCGTTCATCATTTCCTTCAACGTTTGGTTTTTGTGCTCAACAATCTCGTTCTGTTGAGGCGAATAAGGAGCAGTAGTTTCGTGAATAATTCCATGATTGGAACAATATTCACCAAATGGTGACACATATTCACCACCTCTATCACTCCTTATTCTTTTGATTTTCTTGCCAAGTTGATTTTCAACTTCGTTCTTATAGTGTATAAAGCTCTCAATAGCTTCACATTTTCTCCTCAGCAAATACACATAACAGAATATTGTGCTATCATCGATAAAAGTGACAAAGTACTTTTTACCGCCTCTTGTTTGCACAATATTCATATCACACACATCAGAGTGTACAAGTTCCAAGGGTTCATAACATCGTTCTATGGTATGAAATGATGTTCTATGCATTTTTGCTTCAACATACGCCTCACATTTATATTGGTTATCAATTGAAAATTTTGGTATAAGGTCCATGTTAATTAATTTACGCATCGTATCCTAATTAACATTATTAAGGTTGGTGCTCTGAGCGCCAATTTTATTATATATTTCCTTGTAAATACTAATGTAATATTTTATTAAGAATAAAATGAACAGTTTCTTTTATATGACATCTTCTTTAATATGGTAAAGACGTAACCGACCTTAGAATGATTAGTTATGATACTGTTGCAAAAGCATCGCACTGACATTGAGTTGTATCATGACGTTGTCATTCTTAGACAGTTCCCGGTCAAGGTTTACACTACTTGGTCAGTAAAGTAAACCCGTTGAGATTGGTACATGTCGTATATTGGAATCTTGGATTCTGATGGTTTCTCAATGAACCATGAGTCTTGGAGACTCGTATAGACGTGTAGGTATTTATAGCGGATAGACACTGAAAAACTCACCGAAGATTCTTAATGGATGGTACACCAATGTCAATAAGAATCTTCTCGGGTTGAGTGAGCATAGTGATTATTTGACTAGAGATACCACTGTGGATATATGAGTTATCCTCCATACTTAGATGATAGTCACGTCACTGATCTATTTAGATCAGACCTCCACATGTTCGTTAGGTGTGGACTGATGCTCAGGATATCTTGTGTGTATCAAGAAAGGATCTGTCAGCTCTGTGTACAGAGCATAGGTATTCAATATGGAATTAGCATTCTGTTAAATCCATGGGTCTGTGGTACACTGTAGAAATTCATTCTAAGTGTTATTAAGAGATTGTTAATAGAAACGTCGACGTGATTATATCTATAGAGATTTGACATTTGTATCTATATCTCTGGAATAATCTGAATACCTGTGATAGAGGGATTATACGTATGTAGTGACCTCGACCTGTATGATTCATAGAGTTTATCCATGTCCGTCATAATTTACGGGTGAGTGAATTATGGACACGAAATTTGATTTCGTGACGGATATGCCTGAATCTAGAGTCTCACTAATGAAATATACTCGTAGAGCACTAGGGCAACTGTTATGAATAATACTGATTATTTATAACTCGTTTAAATGTTAAACGATAAATACATGCAATCGGGACCTAACAGTCATTTCTGAATTAATGTGTATTTGTATTTAATACTTGATTTTATTAAATACAAATTAATAAAATATCAAATTGTGATATTTGACATATATCATTAATATATGTATTTGAGATATTTAATGTAAACATAATACATATATTTAAGATATTTATATTTAATTATTTAATTGTTAAATAATTAAACTAATTAATAAAATAAATATCTTTAGTAATGATTTTCATTTTTAATGGCTTGATTCCATTAGTCCATTTGTTTTTTTACTTTATTAAAGATAATTGTTAACTTTATTAAAGCAAAATGTGGATTAACGAAAATTGAACAAAAATAAATTAATTGTTATTTTGTTTTTGTTGTTGAATTCGGCCATAGGGAAAAATACTACAAAAGTGTTTTGTTTTCATTTTTCCAACACTTACACAAGTTTCACAAATAATTTACAAAGAGAGTTGAGAGAATTTGTGGAAGAAAGAAAGGAAAAAACAAAAGCAAAACTTGAATTTTGTAAGTATTTTCACACTTTCTTCTACATGAAATATGTTTCAACTAATCTTAGTTTCAATTTGTGTTGCTAATTTGATGTCTCTACTCTTTGAGTTTGTAATTAAATGTGTTTGAAGCTTGTTGGATGTGTTTAAGCATGTATGTTTATTTATAAGCTTATTAGGAGTAATTAAGCTTATAAAATTAATTAGTAATCAAAGTTGGCATTCTAGAGTTGCGTAGCCATTCATAATTAACCTATAATTGTTCTTGAGTTATTTCATGATGGTGAGACCTGATTGGTGTGGTATTGGATTAATTAAAGTGTTGAATTTTATCAATTTAGTGTAAATTGTGCAATTGGTGTAATTTATGAAATTAGGATTCTAAACCTAATCCAATTTTGGGTCTTTTCATATATGTGATGTAATTTGATGTATATATGATGTATATTAAATTTGAGATTGATTGGATTTGATCTTGATGTGTTTTGAACCAAAAAAGACCAAATTGCAAATCCTGAAAATATAGGGGTTGTTCGGCAATTCTGGAAAAATTCTGGATTTGTGTTGTGTTTTCATGCATTAGACATGTATAAATTATTTTGGGATTTATTTAGAATCAATTAAATAAGTATTTGACTATTTAAGGACCAAAATGATTAAATTGCAAAACTTTGGGGTAATTCGGTAATTAATAGAAATTTGATTTCTTGGGTTAAAATTTCAGATTTTAAGTATTGGTTAATTAAATAAATAATTTTATTTAATTGTTCCAAGAAAAATTTTTGAAATCGGAAAATTCTGTTTTCTGCGATCCGCTGCGCTAACCTTGTAATTCCGTATAAAAACCCAACAAAAATGGTATCAGAGCGAGTCTGATTATGGACACCCGATATGTGATTATGCATTTAAAATTCAATGTTTACTTTAATATTGGCTTTATGCATGCATGTATTTATTTAATTTGATTAAATAAAGTAAAAACATCTTTTGCGGAAAATTCCCTATTTAAAAAATAAGGTTTTTAATTTAATATGTATTTGATCGATATTAATTGGTCTGTCTTGTCAATACCGCTTATCGATAAATTTTATGCGACTATATCTAAGAACGTGCCAAAGCTGTGAGGATATGGCTGGTGGAAATTTATATGTACTGGATATATTTGATATTAGATGACTTCAGGCGAAAGTGGAATCTTGAACGTTCCAAAGTTGTCAGAGTTTCGCAAGTATCTTGAATTTATCATTGACAAGTTTAACCTTGGTATGCCTCCTTGTGAACGTGCCAAAGCTGTCACAATGAGAAATGACCAGGACCGAAAACCCAGGAGTCACTATTGAGTGATTGAAAATGAGTTGTCTACCTAATGAATATACGTAGGCGAGAACGTGCCAAAACTGTGAGCTGAAATATATTAATGTGGTCCACCTTTCACTATTATGTTATGATTTGATTATCATCGCATGTTTTGTATTCTGTTTGGGGATTACAGTTTTGCATGAAATAGTGGGAGGTAGACCCGGCCACGGTTCCGGTTCGGAACCAAACCGAACCGAATCGGTTGGAACCGGACAGTTTTGATTCCAGTTTCGGAACCGAAACCGTGATTGACTGGTTTGGTAGGGGTTCCACCCCCGACCGAATCGGTTGGAACCGCTAATATTAAAGGTATATTAGTTAATTCCTAATATACCCCTAATAACGGTAATAAAACGGTTATATTTATGGGCATTTTTTGTATCAAAAAAAAATTCTAAAACTCTATAAATAGAGGTCATTTTTCATTATTTCAACACACCAATTTCTCAACTCTCTCAATTCCTACAATTCTCTTATTCTCAATTAGTTATTATCATTCCCAATTAGTCAATTTTCTTATTCTTCTTACTTATTTCTTAAACAACAAATGGCAAGCTCATCTGAGAACATAATGTCAAATAGCGGCCCTAATGTCAGTTCACAATCACGAAGAAGAGAAGTTAAGTCTCGTTCCTTGGATGTTTTCAAAATTCATTTTCATTTAGACCAAGACGATGAAAGTTCAAGAGCAGTTTGCAACCATTGTGGGGTTTCCTACAAATTTTCTGGTGGATACGGCAATATGATCAAGCACTTGGAAAGACATCAAGCGGGTGAACTTGGACTTGATATGACGCAAACTCAAATGGCCAGGTATGCATCATCTAGTAGAGGTACGAGTGTTGTAGATTTATTTAAATATTCTGATGCAAAAAATAGAGAAGAATTTGCGAAATTAACTTGTATGGAACATCTTTCTTTAAGCTTTGGTGAAAAACTTCATTTTACTAATTACGTACATAATGCTTTAAATCCTGCTGCATGTAAAATGACTCAAAACACAACAAAACATCATATTTTTTAATTATACAAATATGGTAAAATTATTTTAAATGAAATATTTAAAGAGATTAAAAGTTGTATTTCTATATGTTCTGATATTTGGAGTGACCATTGGCAAACACACTCATACATGGGTGTGACTTGTCATTGGATTGATGCATCATTTACCATGCAAAAATGACTTATTGCATTTAGAGTTTTTGATGACAAACATACTGTACAAAATATTTATAGAATGATGAAGGTAATTTTTGATGAATATGGTTTAGTAGATACAATTTTAACAATTAGATTTGATAATGCATCTGCAAATACTGCATTCATCAATGATTTAAAAGAAATATGTCAACCAAATTTAGGGGGTCGGTTTTTTCATATCCGTTGCACATGTCATGTCCTTAACTTATGTGTTCACGATGGTCTGAAATTATTATCACCTTTCATTGATCATATTAAGACGACACTTAATTGTATTTGGTCATATTCTCAAGTTATGAGAGAATGGGCCAAGTTTTGTAAAATAAATGGTATTAAACCGATTAAATTTTCAAGAGATGTTCCAACACATTGGAATTCAACTTATTTTCTTTTATGTCAAGCATTACAATACAAAGATGCATTATATAGTTTTTTTTCTCAACATGCTCAAAATTTCACACGTTTTCCTAGTCAATGGGATATTTGTGAAAAAATTTTAGAAATTTTAAAAGTTTTTAATGATGCTACTTTAATTTTTAGCGGAGTTTATTATCCTACAAACACATTTATTTCTTCTTGAAAGTTTGAATATTGTTGGTACTCTCAATGAACATTTTGAAAGTAGCGATCTTAATGATATTGTTTTGTTTGAAGCCATTACTGCTATGAAGGTAAAATGGTTGAATTATTTTAGAGAAATTCCTTTACTTTATCTTATTGCTGCTGTTTTTGATCCTAGATTTAAAGTATAAGGTTTGAATAGTGTTTTACAAGCTTACTATGGAATATTAAATGAAATTGATATTACAAGAATAATAGTGAGATTAAGAAATGATTTAATTGAGCTATTTAATAATTATATTGTAAGATATAACTTAGGAACATTAGGTGAATCTAGTAGTAGCGAACCGGTAACTCAAACAAGATATAACTTAGTGCAATGGATCGTTGGTTACTGCAACGAAATAAAAATCTAGGGATACGACAACTAATAATCCCGAATTAGATAATTATTTATCTACAAATTTCGAGTTTCCTACTAAATTTTAGTTAGTAAAAATTTTAAAATCCTTGAATGGTGGAACCGACATAAAAATATATATCTTGTTTTATCAATTATTGCTAAAGAGATATTGGCAGCACCTATTTCCATCGTTGCGGTTGAGCAAGCCTTCAGCTTTGGAGGCAATATATTAGAAGCTATATGATCTTCATTACATCCAAGCATTCTAGAAGCAACAACTTGTGTGGATGATTGGACTCGAGCTGATCTAAGACAACAAGAAGATGCCCCCGATGATTTTAAAGACTTGTTCGATAATGCATCTGCAATAACAAGTGCAAGTGGAACCGCAGCTGAAGGATCGACTGATAATGATGATTGATAATTACAAAATTATAAATTTCCAAAGGGGAAATATCTTAAAATTGTAATGGAACTAAGTGAGCTTTGATTCCTCTCACCCCTGGAGGATACGTAGGCAACTTAAATTTTTTAAAATTTAAGTTCAAGCTCTTCAATTTAATAATTTTATTTATTTATTAAATTATTTTAAATTATTTTCGAATTTTTTATATAATTAAAAAAAACGGTTCGAACCGGAACCGATCGGTTTGGTTCCGATTCGGTTCACGGTTCCGGTTCCACTTAAGTGTGGAACCGAAACCGAACCAGAATTAAACGATTCAGTTCCGGTTCCACACTTGTGGAATCCGGAACCGGCCGGTTCGGTTCGATTCTGAACCGAAACCGAACCGCCGACCAAGTCTAGTGGGAAAGGTATTTTTAGATTAAAAATCCATGATCTAGTTAATGCTTTATGATATAAAATGAAATTGTTTTATCTTTTATCTGTTTACCGTTGATTCGCTGTCTATTTGATAGATTTGCAATGGCGGCACCTCTAACCAATCCTTTTGCTCGTATGCTTGATACGAATAAGCTAAAGGTCGCTAAGAACTTTGTGGATTGGGATATGGATTTGAGGATTGTCCTCAATTCTGAAAAGCTGAGATACATTTTGGAAGGTCCATTACCGCTTGCTATATCTCCAGATGCATCTCCAGAAGAACATGAGATTTTCCAGAGATGGAAGGATGATGATTTAAGGGTTAAATCATTCATTCTGAGTTCTCTTTCTTCTGAGCTTAAGAAGACTTACTTTGAGATGCATGATGCATATAACATGATGACATAATTTCGTGAATCATTCATGAACCAGGAACATGTCTTGGTTCATAGAGTTTCAATGGAACTGTTCCATTCTACTTGATGAGGGGCAGGTTGTGAGCCAGCATGTGCTTCATTTGATCGAGGAGTTGAGGTGTCAGGATTTCCCTCTCAATGAAACTTTGGGACTTAGTGTCATTCTCGATTCGCTCTCGGCGTCATATCGCCAGTTCGTCATGTACTTCAACATGAATGGGATTCACTACTCTTAACATGAGTTGCATTTGATGCTTCTCACAGTAGAGGAAGATTTAAGGAAGGGAGTTCCGACTCACCTTCCGAAACCCACTTCACTTTTCGCTTCTTCCCAATCCAAGTCGAAGGGGAAGAAGACAAAAGGAAAGAAAAAGAAGGGTCAAATATTCCTCCGCAGGCTAAGGTAGCGAAGCCCAAGAGAGATTCTGAAGATAAGTGTCACCACTGTCAGAAATTCGGGCACTGGAAAAGAAACTACCCGAACTATCTCGCACAAATAAGGAAGGAAATAGCATCGACATCAGGTACTTTTATTTTTCCTGTTATTGATATCTCATTGGCTTGTGAAGCTATGACATCTAATTGGATTTTAGATTCTGCTTGTCCTATTCACATTTGCAATACGTTACAGGTGCTGACGGGAAGTAGACGGCTGAAATCTGGGGAGATGCAGTTGCAATTCGGGAGTGGCGACACTCTGGATGCGGTTGCAGTAGGCACATTCGAGATTCTCTTACCCAGTGGGAGACTTTTGTTAAATGACTGCTATTTTGTGCCAGGATGTGTGGAGAATATTATGTCTCTTTTTGTATTAGATACTGAATGATATAATATAAATATTAAGAATCGTTCTTTGTATTTATATAATAGTTATAATATTCAGATCATTTATTGTCCAAACGAGCATGGTCATTACATATTGCGTACCTCAAAAGATATATTTCATACTGAAATTAATAAAGGTAAACAATCTGATATATAATACTGAAATGTGGCACATGAGGTTGGTCCTTATAGGCGTGAAACGCCTAACCCAATTGGTTAAGAATGATTTGATATATGATCTCACCATTGAGCCTTATCCAACTTGCAAATCTTGTATTCAGGATAAAATGACCAAAGCCCCATTTTCGGGTGTTGGACACCGAGCCACTAACATATTGGAACTCATACATTCTGATGTATGTGGTCTAATGAGTCAAACTGCTCACAATGGTCTTTCTTACTTCGTTACATTTACCGAAGATCTGTCGCGGTAAGGTTTTGTTTATCTGATGAAACATAAATCGGAAACCTTTGAAAAGTTCAAAGAATTCTGAAATGAAGTTGAAAACAGACTGGCCAATATATTAAAAGCCTTCGATCTGATCGAGGCGGTGAATATATGAGTGGAGAGTTCACTGATTATTTAAAGGAGAATGGGATTCTCGCTCAATATACTCCTCCAGGCACTCCGCAACACAATGGAGTGTCAGAGAGGAGAAATCAGACTTTATTGGATATGGTCCGATCGATATTGAGTTATACATATTTGCTCTATTACTTATGGGGTTATGTTCTTTTAACTGCCGCACATCTTTTGAACAAAATTCCTTCTAAAGTTGTTCCTACGACTCCGTATGAGATATGGACCGGTAGGAAACCGAATCTTAATTATGTTAAGATTTGGGGGTGTCATGCATACGTCAGGATGGCTCAGCAAAATAAGCTTTTGCCTCGAGGGCAGAAGTTTAGGTTTGTTGGATATCCTTCAAATACGAAAGGATATTTGATCTATGATACCGAACATCGAAATGTGTTCGTAGCTCGCTTCACAAAATTTCTAAAAATATATTTTTTGGCAGAAGGTGGTGATTATAGACAAGTTGAACTTGATGAAGTACAACCTGTAACCAACGAACTAATGGAGGAACCTGTAGTTCAAGAAGATGAAGAACCTTCAACACACATACTCTGTACGTCACAAAGGGTATCTAGACCTCCTAAATGCTTGTATTTGATATAAGAAAAGAGTCTCGATGTTCTCTTAGTTGAAGAGACTGACCATTTTACCTATAAAGAATCGATATTGGACATCGACTCCGTGAAGTGGGAAGCCATGAAATCTGAGATGGACTCAAAATATGAGAATCAAGTTTGGAACTTGGTTCCGCTTCCCGAAGGAATAGTTCATATCAGTTGTAAATGGATTTACAAGAGGAAGCGAGGGCCCAAAGGAAATGTTAAAACCTTTAAGGCCCGACTGGTAGCTAAAGGTTACTCGCAGCGACCTGTTGTTGACTACGATGAAACTTTTTCACCAGTTGCAATACTAAAGTCTATAAGGATTTTGTTGTAAATTGCCGCTTACAATGATTACGAGATTTGGCAAATAGATGTCAAAACGGATTTTCTAAATGGATTTCTTAATGAAGAAATCTATATGGTGTTAGTCTCCAAGACATGTCCCAAGATCACTAAGCATGATTAAAGTGCGAATAATCAAAGAGAGTTGTGGAAAAACTTACTTTGATCAGATGAGTTTCAAGACTTTTTATGCATTTCCATGGAAGCTCCAAGCTTTGAATGAAGTTTTAAACCCTTGGGTGAGTTTCCCTATCACCTTGATCCACTCCTTTATGTGCTAGAATGAACAAAAATTGAGAGAAAATTTTCCCCTCCAATGGAAGATGGTTTCAGCAATTTGAGAGAGAATGAAGAGAGTGAATAGTTCAATTTGGTTTCAATATCTAATAATGAAAGTTTTCTTCCAAAGTTGGTATATGTCTTTTAAAATATTAAAGACAAAGTGTGTTGGAATGGTTTGTGTGTTGAATAAGCAATCCAATTCTTTTTTCAACTATTACCAAATTCCATCACATGTCAAACATGTTGATGTAAGTTGGTGGGCCCACTTTAAATTCTAAATTTAAGTCGGAAAATCCAACACGCAACTTCGCTCGGGCTCGGGTTCGTTTAATTCTGAATTAAACGAATTTTCCGTTGCGACGTAATTAAATAATAATGCCTAACAAAATTATTACGAAAGTCGCTCGCGAATTAATTCCAAATTAATTCGTTCGCTTGAATTAAAATCAAATTTTAATTCCACATTGAAATCTAATTTCAATTAATATATCTAATATATTATTTTAGCCTAATTAAATAAATTAAATAGTAAAATCTAATTTAACTATTAAATTTATTTTACCGACTAATTCCAAATTAATCGCGTTCTTCTTCTCGATAAATTTATTCCCAGATAAATTCTCGACGCAATTAATCCCAGATTAATTCTTTCTCATTTAATTAATCCCAGATTAATTTATTGCCGTAATTAATCCCAGATTAATTTTCTCTCTCGTAATTAATCCCATATTAATTTTATGTTCGAGTTAAATCTCAACGGTGAATATTCGGGAAGCGACCCAAGAGATTCCTGGATATGTTGGCAGTAAATACGGTTATCGGACTATCTGAATACGTGCGTACCTAGTACCACGTTCTTACCGATTTACAAGACATTGTTGGCTTCTAGCAAAGCACCGTGCCTACCCAATTCTCCAGAAATATTCTGTAAACGAATATGTAATCTTTGTCAGACGTAGTATACGTAGTATTGTGTATAACGATCCAGTATCTGATGTCACATGCTATGCCTGAGGCTGGAATTATGTCTGCCCCGTACGAAGCACATATCGGATCTCTGGTAACTAGTCTCTATAATCGGATAATCATGACCTAGTCATATTATCCCGATAGTTGCAGCATACAAGAGTACCAGTTCCTTATCCTACGTGATCATCATCTCCATATGACTGAAGTGATACTTACATCTTGACATCACACCCAATACACTACGATTCTCAATATACCCAGAAGAGGCGTACATAGAACCTGTTAAAGCCCCGGACGACCAAAACCAAAGTGTATTGATTGTCGCAAGTATTAGCGATGCAAGTCTCAGGTTAAGACCAAATACACCTACCCTGATTCGGACTCCCATAGACACATAGTCATACTACCAATGGGATTCCGATGGGTCTATCCAGAGCGAAGCTGTTTCCGTACCATCGATAAACACAACCTCCTATTACACTTGCATGAGTATCCAATACCCAAATATATGAGAACTATGCCGTTATGCTCCCATAACACGCACAAGTGCAATACTAGTCTATTCCACATTATCGATGTCCAATCTCGATAATACTACGACTAAGTATATTTTAATGATTAAACCTTAGTGGATTAATAATGTCTCATATCTTATTAATCTGGAACTAATCATATGGACTTTTATCATTTATATATCCCGGTAATCCAATTACAAATGATAAAAGAGCAATTTCCTTTGTCACATAGTTAATTTGTACAACAACACAATGTTCTGTACAAATAGTGATGCTATGGGTCATAATTGTCCAACATATGGAACAGCCAGAGGGTTTTGCATTTAGCGAAAACTCAGGCATGGTATGCAAGCTGAAGAAGTCCATTTATGGACTTGAACAGGCTTCACGAAGTTGGAATCTTCGATTCGACGAGATAATCAAATTGTCTGGTTTTCTCAAGAATTCGGAAGAATCCTGTGTGTATCAGAAGGTCAGTGGGAGTATGGTGGTATTTTTAATTCTCTATATTGACGACATCCTTATCATTGGGAATGATATTGGGATGATGCAAGGCGTCAAAGCTTACCTCTGTAAGAATTTCCCCATAATGGACTTGGGTGAAGCTTCTTATGTCTTAGGCATAAAACTCTATAGAGATAGATAAATGAAGCTTATTGAGTTATCCCAATCAACGTACATAGATAAGATCTTAGAACGGTATAATTTTGGTAACTGTAAGACAGCAAACATACCGTTCAGACATGGCTTACATCTTTCGAAGAATATGTGTCCGCAAACAGAATATGGGAAGATTAGAATATCTAAGCAACCTTATGCTTCGTGTTTAGGCAGCATCATGTATGCCATATTATGTACTAGGCCTGATATCAGCTTCGCAGTTAATGTGACAAGTAGATATCAGTCCAATCTAGGAAATGACCATTGGATGGACATTAAACATATCCTCAAGTATCTTAAAGGTACTAAGGATAAGTTTATTATCTATGGAGGAAACGAACTGCAAGTTAATGGGTCTATGGATTCCGATTTCCAATCAGATCCTGATGATAGAAAGTCTACATCAGGATTCGTGTTTACCCTTAAAGGAGGTGCAGTTTGTTGGAAGAGTTCCAAACAGGGGTCGACAGCTGATTCCACCATAGAGGCGGAATATATTACAGCTTCTGAAGCTGCAAAGGAAGTTGTATGGGTTAGGAACTTTATCAAAGAATTGGGAGTACTCCCAAGTATCGAGAATTCGATTCCGTTATACTGTGATAATATTGGAGCCATTGCACAAGCAAAATAACCAAAGGCGCATCAGAAGTCGAAGCATGTGGAACGAAAGTACCACATCATTCAAGAGATTGTGTCGCGAGGGGGCATTGTCGTGTGCAAGGTACCGAGTGAAGATAATGTAGTAGACCCGCTTACCAAGGCCATTCCTCTGGAGTTATTTGATAAACATGTGGAGTCGATGGGTATTAGATACAATCGATATTGGCACTAGAGCAAGGGGGAGATTTTGTTAGGGTTGGTGCTTTGAGCGCCAATTTTATTATGTATTTCCTTGTAAATACTAATGTAATATTTTATTATGAATAAAATGAACAGTTTCATTTATATAACATCTTCTTTAATATGGTAAAGACGTAACCGACCTTAGAATGATTAGTTATGATATTATTTCAACAGTGTCACAACTGACATTGAGTTGTATCATGATGTTGTCATTCTTAGACAGTTCCCGGTCAAGGTTTACACTACTTGGTCAGTAAAGTAAACCTGTTGAGACTGATACATGTCGTATATTGGAATCTTGGATTCCGATGGTTTCTCAATGAACCATGAGTCTTGGAGACTCGTATAGACGTGTAGGTGTTTATAGTGGATAGATACTGAACGACTCACCAAAGATTCTTAATGGATGGTACACCAACGTCAATAAGAATCTTCTCTGGTTGAGTGAGCATAGTGATTATTTGACTTGAGATACCACTGTGGATATATGAGTTATCCTCCACACTTAGATGTCAGTCACGTCACCGATCTATTTAGATCAAACCTCCGCATGTTTGTTGGGTGTGGACTGATGCTCAGGATATCATGTGTGTATCAAGAAATGATCTGTTAGCTCTGTGTACAGAGCATATGTATTCAATATGGAATTAGCAATCTGTTAAATCTATGGGCTTGTGGTACACTGTAGAAATCAGTTTTAAGTTTTATTAAATGATTGCTAATAGAAACATCGACGTGATTATATCATCTATAGAGATTTGACGTTCGTATCTATATCTCTGGTATAATCTGAATACCTGTGATGGAGGGATTATACGTATGCATTGACCTCGACCTGTATGATTCAGAGAGTTTATCTGTGTTCGTCATAATTTACGGGTGGGTGAATTATGGACACGAAATTTGATTTTGTGACGGATGTGCCTGAATCTAGAGAGTCTCACTAATGAAATATACTCGTAAAGCACTAGGGCAACTGTTATGAATAATACTGATTATTTATAACTCGTTTAACGGTTAAACGATAAATACATGCAATCGGGACCTAATGGTCATTTCCGAATTAATGTGCATTTGTATTTAATACTTGATTTTATTAAATACACATTAATAAAATATCAAATTGTGATATTTGACATATATCATTAATATATGTATTTGAGATATTTAATGTAAACATAATACATCTATTTAAGATATTTATATTTAATTATTTAATAATTAAATAATTAAACTAATTAATAAAATAAATATCTTTAGTAATGATTTTCAATTTTTAATGGCTTGATTCCATTAATTCATTTGTTTGTTTACTTTATTAAAGATAATTGTTAACTTTATTAAAGCAAAATGTGGACTAATGAAAATTGAACAAAAATAAATTAATTGTTATTTTGTTTTTGTTGTTGAATTCGGCCATATGGAAAAATAATACAAAAGTGTTTTGTTTTCATTTTTCCAACACTTACACAAGTTTCACAAATAATTTACAAAGAGAGTTGAGAGAATTTGTGGAAGAAAGAAAGGAAAAAACAAAGGCGAAACTTGAATTTTGTAAGTATTTTCACACTTTCTTCTACATGAAAATTATTTCAATTAATCTTAACTTGAATTTGTGTTACTAAGTTGATGTCTCTACTTTTTGAGTTTGTAATTAAATGCGTTTGAAGCTTGTTGGATGTGTTTAAGCATGTATGTTTATTTATAAGCTTATTAGGAGTAATTAAGCTTATAAGATTAATTAGTAATCAAAGTTGTCATTCTAGAGTTGCTTAGCTATTCATAATTAACCTAGAATTTTTCTTGAGTTTTTTCATGATGGTGAGACTTGATTGGTGTGGTATTGGATTAATTAAAGTGTTGAATTTTATCAATTTTGTGTAAATTGTGCAATTGGTGTAATTTATGAAATTAGGGTTCTAAACCTAATCCAATTTTTGGGATTTTCATATATATGTGATGTAATTTGATGTATATATGATGTATATTAAATTTGAGATTGATTGGATTTGATCTTGATGTGTTTTGAACCAAAAAGGACCAAATTGAAAATCAACAAAAATAAAAGGGTTGTTTAGCAATTCTGGAAAAATTTTGTATTTGTGTTGTGTTTTCATATATTAGACATGTATAAATTATTTTGGGATTGATTTGGAATCAATTAAATAAGTATTTGACTATTTAAGGACCAAAATGATTAAATTGAAAAACTTTGGGGCAATTCGGTAATTAATAGAAATTTGATTTCTTGGGTTAAAATTTCAGATTTTAAGTATTGGTTAATTAAATAAATAATTTTATTTAATTGTTCCAAGAAAAATTTTTGAAATCGCAAAATTCTGTTTTCCGCGATCCGCTGCGCAAACCCTGTAATTCCGTATAAAACCCCAACAAACATGTCTTAACCTCTCATGCCATACATTTTGTGACTCAATAATATAAGAGGAAGTTGTAGCTTTATTATTATTATCACTTTGTCGATTGATAGTCATTATATTGAACTTGAAAAGGCCCTCAGTGAGGTATCATTTTCCTACATAAACATCATTCTTAGTTAATACAAACTTGTCAGAAACAAATACAAGATTAAAACCATTCTTGCTAAGGAGAGAGCCCGAGATCAAGTTCTTCCGAATATCAGGAACATGCAAAATATTCTTCAATGTAAGCTCATTTCTTGATATCATCTTCAGAACCACTATGCCTTATCCAACCACTCTAGAGGTAGACGAATTTCTCATTGTCGGATGATCGCCACCATCGACCTTCTGGTACGAAGAAAACATCTTGCTATCAGCACAGATATGACGAGTAGCCCCAGTGTCTGCCCATCATTCTCTCGGATTCCCAACCAAGTTGGCTTCTGTTACAACTGTTGAGAGGTTAATATCTGAGATCTCATCAGTTAGTTGCTCATCTTCAGTGACATGGGCCTTATTTTTCTTTTTCTTGCCTTTGTCCTGAGACTTCTTGTTTCTGCAGTCCTTTTCCATATGACCGTTTTTTCCACAGTTGTAGCACTTCCCCTTGAACTTCTCGTTACTTGGGAAGAATCAGCTTCACTGTTCTTTCTCTTTTTGCTACCCTTTCCACCTTTGACGATATTGGCCTTGGACTTCATAGTCTTGTAGCTTGTCTTCTCGGACTTCCCGTTGTCCTCTTTGATCCTCAATCGAACCCCAAGGTCTTCAAGACTCATCTGTTTCTTTTTGTGTTTCAGATAGCTCCTGAAGTCTTTCCATGATGGAGGCAACTTTTCAATGATTGTGGCAACTTGAAACGTCTCACATAGTTTCATTCTTTCATCCAATACTTCATGAATGATCAATTGTAGTTCACCCAACTGAGACATTATTGTTCTTGAATCTACCATTTTTTAGTCCAGGAACCTACCCACGACAAATGTCTTTTGCCCGGCATCCTCGGTTTTGTATTTCTTCTCGAGAGATTTCCAGAGAATCTTCGCAGAAAGCATGCCTTGGTCCACATTGTACAATGTATTGTCAAGTCCTCCCAAGAGGTAGTTCTTGCATAAGAAATCGTCTGACAACCATGTCGCTTCTCGTAGTTGCTTGGTTGTTTCTGTTACTCCCTCCACAGGATCCGGAGGATCTTTGACATACTTAGCCAACTGAAACGTTGTCAGGTAGAACAACATTTTGCTCTGCCATTGTTTCAAGTTTGCTCCACCAAACTTTTCTGGTTTTTCTCCATTAGCGACCGGTATTGCGATATTTCCGCTAACCATATGTAACTGAAAAATCAACAGCAATCAATAAGTCTACAAAAGATAAATTGTACAACAATCAAACGATTTATCTTGTTTAAGTGATATATTAAGAATCCACTTGTTGTTATATTGGACCGTAGTACCAAATAACACAAGTCCTTGAATTTACAACTAAGGTTTCTTATGATAAGTAAGTAAAGGAATATTCCCAGAGGACGAGGGGGTCCGGAGTAACCACTTAAGTCCCTGCCCACTTAGGCTCTTATCGCCTTTTTCGACAGAATATCCTTTAAACACTTTCTCAATAGAATATCTTAGACATTCAAACTTAGTATTACACTTCAATTCACAATTCAGTAAGTGTAGAATTATATGTGCATGTATAAATCAATCAAGCTTGGACGAAATTACTTATGTAAGATTACACTTTTAATTCTCAACCAAGTATGCAACACACAATTAATTTCAACTTTATCACTATGTGTATGCTTGTGATAATTGAACACCATAATATTAACTTAAATCTATACTACAAAGTTTATTGTAATACAATATATGATTTTACTAAGTTAATATGTAGATTAATCTAAGTCTATTTTAATCTAAAAGTAATTCCAGGATTAAATTTGTTAGTGTCATATTCGTTCCTTCGTTCGAACGAAACTATCCAGTGAGTTCACGTTAGTGTAGCATTTATAAACGCGTTCGAACAAAGTGTTCCAGAGAGTTCACGTTCGTGTAGCGTTCGAGAACGTGTTCGAATGAAATGTTCCATAGGGTTTACGTTCGTGTTGCGTTTGAATAGAGTTCAAACATTCTTTGGTAGAAGACTTGCATTCGAGTTGCGTTTGAAGACGTGTTCGAACGAGTTTACGAAAAATCAAAAATTTACCTACATGTTCGTCGGGCGTTCGAACGCCCTTGCGTATTTTTCATGCACATAATATATTTTTCCAGAAAATTCCCTATTAACAAATGCGAATTTTCATCTAACAACACTTAAATTAATAAGTTCTTAAGATTTTGTCTAAATTAAGTGCTATTAACCGAAATCAACATGCATCAACAAATCTTAATCATCAAAAACAGAACACAACAATGAAATCAAATCTACACTAACATACCAATATTAAACATAAACCCTAAAACTTAGAGAAAACCTGGAAAATGAAGAAGATGACGAAAAACTTGAAGTCCAAGTCGAGTTGTCTCTGTCTTTAAGAACTTATTAGCCCCGTCTCGGTGCTCTACGGATTTTGTGGCTAACGTTCTTCCATGATTACTTGGATTCTTCTTGAGAATGGGCACTCCTTTCCCAAGAACATGAACAATGAGGAATGATGGAAACTCTCTCTTGACTCCAAAAAAAATATTGTGACTCAAGACTGATGATTTTCTGGGTGGATTAATGAATCCAAAAATCTTTCTTTATATAGGCATGGAAGTGTGTCATTGGGAGCACCATTTGGCTTAGGGTATAATCCTCCCAAGGGTTACATCCTTTCCTAAGACCTAAAAAAGGTCTATAGATGCATCATTCCATTAGAGGACATGTCCCTACATGTTTATGTCTTTCCCATAAGGCACAACTTAAGGGACATGACCCTCCTACAACCATACTCTATACATATTTAGAGAATCTACTACAATTTTGGCATAATTGAGTACTTAACTGGACTTGTTATAGACAAACAATATCTGATTTTACATGTTTTGGCATATTTAGTACCTTGGCAGGACTAATTATCGACAGAAATGACTACCGCATTTATGACCGGTTTTATATGTTTTGACATAGTTAATTCCCGAAGTAAATTAATTGGGTAATAATGACAATTTATATATTATAAAAAGTGAGATTCTAAATTTAAAATATTAAAGGTGGATCCCGTAACCCTAGTATTTTATCTTATTGTTGTCATCTAATTCAAATTCTCCAAACAACTTCAAATGAATCAAATCTTTTTCTTTTCGCTCTGATTATTACTTTATCATACTAAATCTATTCTCTGTGGATCGACCACGGACTTACCGGGTTATTTTATTATTTCGACACTCTTATACTTGGGAGTGAAGAAGCACTTTTTGAGCGTGTCAAATATCTTAATTACCCCTTACGTGATTTTCCCTCTTTTATACAGAAAAGTTTACCATTTAGTGTATTAATGAGATTCACCTCATAATAGCCTATAAAAAGTGGCAGAACTCAGAGTCAGGGAGAGTTTTTGGAAGCAATCTAATCAGAGCCCTCAGAGCCTTTCACCCTCTAAAAACTGGCATACCGCTCTCACGACAGTCAACGAAGGTCAAGGTAACTCCAAACCTTGTTCTTCCACCGCTCTTTGCTCGTCTTCACTGCTGACTTGAGCGTCGGAGTGCCTACTGCATCTACCACATTGGTGGGTAGACTTCCCGCTCACTCTACATTTGTCTTACAGGATCGCTAGTGTCCCATTTCTACGAATTCTCGATTGTGGACCTCCTGCAAAAACCAGCGTCTACAATAATCAAAATCGCAAAACGCAATCAGGATCCATCGAGTTGTGTCTAGGAATCAATTTAATGCTCGCGTTTGTATTCATGCAAACACGAATTTCTTATACAAAAATTAGTAAAAAAAAAATTAAAAAGTAATTTTATGTTTAAATATGAACAAAAAATTATACGTTCGCATTTTTTAAAATTAGTGCAAATGTCCCTACTTAATAATTTTCATTCTGATCAAATTTTGAGTTTCTTTATTTTTCATTAATCTTTAGTTGCGTGCTCTGGAAGCTTGAATTATTATTTTTGTTATTATTATTTTTCAGACAAGGGTTGAAAAAAAGGTTGAAGACACAATAAAATTTCAGAACAAAAAAATCAAATCAAAGATGACATAAATAGAGTTTGAAAATATGCATCGAATAATTACCGATAGCACTTTTAATTTGTGCCGCTACTTTAATAGAACATAGTCAAAAAAGGAAGAGAAGGAAAAAAAAACACACACTAAAAAATAGATGAGATTATACATGAACTTAAATCATAATATAAGAGTCAATGACTTTTGATAGTGACAATTTCAGAATCTGTAAATAATCAATCACATGGTTTATAAATATGTTTAATAAATTAATGTGGAAAAATTTCAAATTGAAATGGTGATTTTGGCTTTTGGGGAATATGGAGACTATAAATTTAGGTTCTATTTTATCTGGATGAAATAAGACAGTCTGAAAATTAAGCTTTTGCCTGACATTGAGGGAAAAAAAGTTTAATACATGATGGTTATAGAAATCACTTTGAATTATTTGAGAGTTAATCAATTTCCGTAAAGATAACAGGAAATAAAGCTATCATGAGGTGTGATTTAGTGTCAAATGATTTAGGACCTGATTGTTAGGTTTTGCGTTCGAGTTCAAGTGATGTATTTTTTTGTAAGAGCTCCAGGGACAGTTGAAGGTTTTATCCACTCCGCTTAAACCCGGGTAGAATGATTTGACGGTAGGATTTTCAACGTTTCCAAAAAAAAAAAAGGGAAATAAATTATTTCATGATGTTGGAAATATGATAGGTAATTTTTCTTATTTGCTTGAATTGGCAAATTTAAATTTTTCTTAATTCTTACCAAGTTATTATTATTTTTTTTTAGAGAAGCACCAAATTATTTATTTTAAGAAAGGGTACTCCCAAAGTATTTTTTTTTCTTGTCCTTTCAGTTAGTGTCATGTTTATATATTAATAAATTATGAAAAGGTTCAATAAATCAGATTAATAATTGTTTTTTTTTTTTTTGAATGAATAATCTCATCGACTATAGCTAGTGCATTTGATTGACATCTAAAACTTTACTAAATCATGTACAGCAATTATCGAGAAAAAAATTTAGATTGATAACTTAGCCGTCAATTTATTTAAGTTTTATTTTTGAAAACGTACTCTTTAATTTTGATACCTAATACGACATTAGCTAGTGCATTTGATTTTTGTGAATCTTGTTTTGATTCTTGTTAATCTTGTTTTGACTCTTATAATATATTTGTTAATGGTGTTTTCAGGACCTATGTTATTTAAGGAGTACGGCAGGGGTAAAAAGGGTAATTCCCTTCTCGGTCGAAATCATTAACGCCGACCCGAGCACATGAGTGTTATAAAGCCAAACAGGTAGAGACCGAACACTTGGTGATAGGTGACCGACCACTTTGGTTCGGATGACCGAGCATTATCATATCGGTATCAGCATTCTCAGCTCAAAAGACCATCATGACCGACCTCATAAAGACCGACCAGATAGCGAGATGCTCCAGAAGATGACATCATATTCTTGCGGATAGATGACAAGTTATCCTATTTTCATGGGGAAAACTGGTGAGTCAGAGTCCTAGTAGGATAAAGAAAGTAAAGGTAGTTTTGATTAGGAATCCTTATGGGAAAAATGAATAGTTTTGACTAGGAATCCTTATGGAAAAGGAAATTTTTTCAACTAGAAAATTCTGTAGGAGAATGAATCTGATTTCTACACTATTATAAATAGGAGGGTAGAGTATGCATCAGGAGAGAGATCAGAATCAATAACAAATCATTACGATCAGACTTGTAAAAACAAAAGATATCAATATCAAGATCATTACGATCAGACTTGTAAAACACAAGAGATATCAGAGAAGCATATCTCGTACTAAAAAGATCGTTCCGTTTGTGCCCGTGGACGTAGGTTGGATCTGATCCGCCGAACCACCACGTTAAATCTCCTTGTGGATTGGCGTATTTATCTGTCTTTTGCTAAATTTGCTTTTGGTTCCCCCATAACCGAACAAATTCACTATTGAGGGAGGATTGTCTCGGGAGTAATATTCTCATATTGCCATGAGACCAAAATCAGCCGTCAATAGTTGGCGCCGTCTGTGGGGAACTCAACAAAAAGCAGTTCACGTGATAAGACGATGGCAGAAGGTGGAAATCACCAGTCGATAGGGAGTTCAACAGCAGAATGGATGGATCGGAAAGAGTGGTCCGAATAGTTTATATGATGTCCCTGTTCTATCGGCTGGCCAAATTCAAGCAGTAGATCAAACCAATGAATCAGTTTCAGAGAAAAAAAAAAAAGAGATACCTCTGCTCTTAACCTATTAGCTATGACTTATGGCTATTCGTCTGACTCTGAGGAAGACCGGGTTGAACCAAATGTACCTGAACATAATGATAAAAAGAATAACATGAGGGAGTGTTTGTTAGAAAGAAAATATCAGCGGGACTTTCTTGATGCTGCCGCAGGGAGTCACAATCTCTCCATACCAAGCGTTGATTGCAAGGATGAAGCTTCTTCCCAAATCAGGGGCTGCTACGTGGACCTTGAATTTAGAAGAGAGAACTTAAATGATGGAAATCCACAAATTTCTGACTGCTCCGTAGAGTTTGAAACTGATAAACTTGATTTCTCTAAATCAAATAGTTTAGATGGTCGATATGGAGTTCCAATGTCAGCATCTTATGCTTCAAATTGTTCCCCAGCCATCCATGGTACTGGAAATGTGGAGTTTAGCAAGGACATTGAACCAATAAAGAATGCAGACATGTCATTTGCTCCAAGATCTTACGAAGACTCATCTCGAATGCATGTCTTCTGTCCTGAGCATGCTGTGGAAGTAGAGCAACAACTTTGTCCTATTGGAGGGGTGAATATATTGCTTCTTTGTCACCCAGATTATCCGAAGATGGTGGCTGAAGCTAAGTTAGTGGCTGAAGAATTTGGAATTGATTCTCTCTGCGATGATATCTCATTCAAGAATGCCACCAAAGAGGATGACAAGAGAATTCAGTTGGCTCTGGATAGTGAAGATGCAATTTCAGATGATTTACCCGATGATAGCTCCCTTAAGCAGTATAGGAGGATTCTGAGGAGCAACATAGCCAGATATGTTGAGAGAGAGGACGAAGTTTCAGATAATTCACTGGAAGGTACTTCTCATAGGAGGCATACGGGGATTCTTGAAAACAAAAAAGCCAAATGCATTGATAGAGAAGATGCAATTTCAGATTATTTACTGGAGGATAATTGATAAGTGTGGTTTTACCCACTTATTCTTGTACTCTTAGATTATTATTTTGTTAGTTTCCATATTATTTAATGGCATTTATACTTTATTTTATATTTTATTTGTAGGAAGCATTAGAACATGAAGAATGGATCAATTATGTGTGTTTCGGGACCCATTGGGAACATCAGACTCAAGAAGCAGTAAAAATCAGCATCAGTTGCGCACTAAAAGTAAAAAGGCTATAACTTTTGATCTAGAAAGAGTTACGAGACCCATAATATATCGATTTGCATCTACTTTAGATATGCACTGGAGCTGCGGCGCCCAAGGCTTAGCGCCGCAGCGCCCAAAATTGAAAAGAGTGACGTGAAAGAGAAGAGAAAGAAGCAACAAACTTTGACCAAACAAGTAAAGTGGGCCCCTGGAGTGAGAAGCAAACAAATACAAAACAAAAAGGATCAGGCGCTGCAGTGCCAATTTCCCATATAAATTCCAGAGGTTCAAGCGCTGCGGCGCCTCACTAACAGAGCCATGGCGCCACTTATTGGAGTTGAGGCGCTGCGGGACAAGAAAACCAACGTGCTCTAGGAATTATTTTTTAGGGTTTTTAAGATCCCTAATGATACCCAATGACTCCCTGCCTCCACTATAAATATAACAGTTTGTCCATAATTAAAGGGGAGGCTAATACAGAGCACAAAACACAGAAACAAATATTTTTAGAGATCCATGGAGAGGATTGAAGAGCAACAATGGGAGATTAAGGCGGTGACGTCCGAGGAGGAAGAGATTCAATTCGGGTTTTATCTTCTTATTTCTTTCTTAGAACTCTAATGATTTCCATTAGATTCATGATTTGTTATTCATTGTTTTTATCTTTTGTCATTAACTAAACTCCTTAATTTTGGAGAATGATGTAATCTATGCTTGAACCTTGTAATTGTTTGTCGATTTTGTTATGAAGTTTTATTGATTTATTTATATTCTTTTGAGTTTAATGCTTCTTGATTGTTGGCCACAATTTGAGATGATGAATGTTTAGAATCTATCACTCGAGAGAGGGGATTTTGAATAGATCTAGAGAATATGACCTAGGATTTTATAGAGTTCGAGAGAATCTGTAGTCCTTTGAAGTCGTTAATATAGAATCACAAATCGTAATGAGTTGTTAACTATTGGATTTTTATAGAGATATCGAAGTCTATAGTTGATGATATTTTCACTCGGCACTCGAGAGAGGGATTGGATATTTTAGGATCTTGACTTATAAACAATATAACTGAACAAGGATTAATTGGCATGACAAATACATAGGAGACAGTTAGGTGAAATCGGGATCCAAAATCTCTATCGTATTAGTTCCTCCTATCTAAATATTTTTATATTTTATTTATTTATTAAAAATCTTTATTATTTATTTTCTAAATAAAGTTAGGATTATCAATTGTAGTACTTAGTGCGAGTTAACGCAATCCATGTGGGTTCGACACTCTTAACTTATTTATACTAAAACTTGACACTATACACTTGCGGTACGATATAAAAATATCACAACAAGTTTTTGGCGCCGTTGCCGGAGATTGTTTGTTTAATTCACATTAATACTACTACCAAGTAATTTTAGCTTTAATTTAGAATTTTTTTTTTTTTTTTATTTCCGTTATTTTTGTCTTAAGTTTTATTTTTGTTTTTATTTCTTTTTATTTTATTTTATTTTATTTTATTTTATTTTACTTTTTTGTTTTATTTTTTTTCTTACGAGGTGAGTTTGAAAAGAAGCAATGGCAGATCCTATTGGTGCACTGATAGCTGAAGTATCATCCCTCATGACTCATCTAGCAGTATTAACAAATCAAATGAGCCAACCATTTATTGGAGCTGATTTTGCTAATGAAATGCTTTTACCCAGCAGAGGAGCAGGATTTGAGCAAGTACAAGCTGAGCAGAAATCTTCCTTAGAAGACCTCATGAGCATGTTTGTAGCTACAGCTTCAGAGAGATTTGAGAAAAAATGAGTTGAGCCTGAACAACATCGAAACACATATGGACAATATAGAGGCAACAATGAAATCTTTAGAAGCGCAAATTGGGCTGCTTGTTTCTTCCATGACCAATCAACAGACATGGGTGTTTCCTAGTAATACTGAAGTCAATCCCAATGAGCAATATCAAATCATAACCTGTAGGAGCGGAAAAGAGTTTAAAGACACCTCTCAGGACTTAGGCAGTAAAGAAAATGAAATGGTATTTCAGAGGAAACAATAACAGAAGAAGAGAACAAATGTGAATTGATAATGAAAGGTCAAGATGAAGAAGTCACCTTCAGTGTTTTCAGGGTCATGTCGAGTTCTCAAGGTGATGCAGACTGTCACATGATAGATAAATTAGAAAAGGGAGTTGAAACCAGACAGGGTGAATCAGTATTTCAGCAACCTATGAGCATAATACAGCCATGCATAAAGGAAGATTCTCTGCAGCTAAACTCGAAACCACTCCCAAAGGGCCGTAAAAAGAGGAAAAGAAAAGTCAGTGCTCACTTGGAGATGACCCCTGGAAGGTTAAAAAGGAGGCCGAGCCAATTTTGGCGAATATGCAGTCCAGAATTTCCAATTGATGGGAAATCTACATATCCTTGGGGACCATCTATGGATAAATTACCACAGCCTGCCAAGTTGTCTTTTTTCATGTCATAAGAACCGGTGGATACCAAAGAAGAAAGCAAATGAGATTACCCGGTTCACTACGTTTAAGCCACCATAACCATTTTGGGTGGTTGCGTCTGGCTGAAGACGTTAAACTTAGCGCTAGCGGGGAGGCAACCCTTGCATTTGTTTTATTATTATTTTCTTTACTTTTAATTTTTATTTTTTTTATTGTGTGATATTTATTAAATTGCATGTTATTTATGCAGGTAGCACGAGACACACAACGCCCGCGCAACCAAATTCTAACAAGCAAGAGTCTGATCAACTCCATGCACGGTAGTGTTGTTCCTCACTTTTGTTCTTTAAATTTTTATCTTACATTGAGGACAATGTAAGTTTTAAGTTTGGGGGTGTGTGCATGATGTTTACTTGCTATTTAGTTGTTTAAATTAAAAAAAAAAAATATTTTAGTCTTTGATAGTAAAGCATAAATCCTGTGATAATATTGTTTGTTTATGGGTGAAATTTTAGAAACGATAAGTGCTCGATTTACTTTTATCTGATGCCTTGAATACTTGATCTATGTTAGACTCGTAAGCACTTAAAATTAGGTTTTTAGCAGTGAAAACTTGAGTAGTTGACAATGTGACTAGTTGAAGAAATTGCATGTCGATGAATGACCGTTTGCGTAGATATCTATCTTGATTTGCTAGTGTTATGAAGTGTGGTATAGCTAAAAAGAAAAATGTCTCTAAAGAAAGAAAATAAACCACCTATAACCGATAAGCGTGAAGCTACCCATGGGCGAGTATTAGGACCACCATGAGGAGAAATGCTACCTTAAATGGTAGGTGAGTTGAAAAAAAATGAGTTCAAAATGAGAAAAGCAAAAAGAGATAAGAAAATAAAAGAAAAATCATACCATGCTGAGCACAAAATAAAGCAATTACAGAGCATAATTGAGATATATAGGTTGGTTTGACCCATCGATTCTAATTTTTAAACGAAATCATTGAGTTGACTTACTTAGGAATCAAGCTGTGAATGAACCTTTACACACACACACCAAGAGTCTAGCTTAGATAATTTATTCAAGAATTTGGATTCGAGTTGCAGTTGCGTACTTTAAAGGTTCTCTAATTTCATTTATAAGCTTTCTTTGAGGAAAATTTTATGTGCAACTATCGGGACTATGTTTTATTTTTTTTATATCTTTTGCGTGATTGTGTGTGAATGACGTTTGTGGGTGTCGTCACTGTAAGCCCTCACGAGAATATAACTCGTCCACTAGGGCCGCCTAGGGGTTTAAAGGCTTGTTGCATATGCTAAATGCAATCGTGATCCCTACGAAAGTGGCTTAGTTAATTTAGTTATTTTTAATTATTTATTTGAAATTAGTTTTTATTTTATATTTTGCTCGGGACTAACAAAACCTTAAGTTTGGGGGTGTTTGATAAGTGTGGTTTATACCCACTTATTCTTGTACTCTTAGATTATTATTTTGTTAGTTTCCATATTATTTAATGTCATTTATAGTTTATTTTATATTTTATTTGTAGGAAGCATTAGAACATGAAGAATGGATCAATTATGTGTGTTTCGGGACCCATTGGGAACATCAGACTCAGAAGCAGTAAAAATCAGCATCAGTTGCGCACTGAAAGTAAAAAGGCTATAACTTTTGATCTAGAAAGAGTTACGAGACCCATAATATATCGATTTGCATCTACTTTAGATATGCACTGGAGCTACGGTGCCCAAGGCTTAGCGCCGCAGCGCCCAAAATTGAAAAGAGTGACGTGAAAGAGAAGAGAAAGAAGCAACAAACTTTGACCAAACAAGCAAAGTGGGCCCCTGGAGTGAGAAGCAAACAAATACAAAACAAAAAAAATCAAGCGCTGCAGCGCCAATTTCCCATATAAATTCCAGAGGTTCAAGCGCTGCGGCGCCTCACTAACAGAGCCATGGCGCCACTTATTGGAGTTGAGGCGCTGCGGGACAAGAAAACCAACGTGCTCCAGGAATTATTTTTTAGGGTTTTTAAGATCCCTAATGATACCCAATGACTCCCTGCCTCCACTATAAATATAACAGTTTGTCCATAATTAAAGGGGAGGCTAATACAGAGCACAAAACACAGAAACAAATATTTTTAGAGATCCATGGAGAGGATTGAATAACAACAATGGGAGATTAAGGCGGTGACGTCCGAGGAGGAAGAGATTCAATTCGGGTTTTATCTTCTTGTTTCTTTCTTAGAACTCTAATGATTTCCATTAGATTCATGATTTGTTATTCATTGTTTTTATCTTTTGTCATTAACTAAACTCCTTAATTTTGGAGAATGATGTAATCTATGCTTGAACCTTGTAATTGTTTGTCGATTTTGTTATGAAGTTTTATTGATTTATTTATATTCTTTTGAGTTTAATGCTTCTTGATTGTTGGCCACAATTTGAGATGATGAATTTTAGAATCTATCATTCGAGAGAGGGGATTTTGAATAGATCTAGAGAATATGACCTGGGATTTTATAGAGTTCGAGAGAATCTGTAGTCCTTTGAAGTCGTTAATATAGAATCACAAATCGTAATGAGTTGTTAACTATTGGATTTTTATAGAGATATCGAAGTCTATAGTTGATGATATTTTCACTCGGCACTCGAGAGAGGGATTGGATATTTTAGGATCTTGACTTATAAACAATATAACTGAACAAGGATTAATTGGCATGACAAATACATAGGAGACAGTTAGGTGAAATCAGGATCCAGAATCTCTATCGTGTTAGTTCATCCTATCTAAATATTTTTATATTTTATTTATTTATTAAAAATCTTTATTATTTATTTTCTAAATAAAGTTAGGATTATCAATTGTAGTACTTAGTGCGAGTTAACGCAATCCCTGTGGGTTCGACACTCTTAACTCATTTTTACTAAAACTTGACACTGTACACTTGCGGTACGATATAAAAATATCACAACAATAATTCTCGTCAGTTGCAGTTTAAAAATATTCCAGAAAGCAAGCATGATGATTGGATTGGGAGAGAAGAAGCAGCTGCAGATTCACTAGAAGATTATTCTTTTCATATGCAGGATAAAAGAATTCCAAATATCAAGCAAGCCAAATGTATGAAGAGTGAAGATGCTGTTTCGGATGATTCACTTGAGGATAATTCTCATCAGCGACAGATGAGGATCCCCAGTGACAAGCAATCTAAAAGCATCGAGATGGAAGATATCCTTTTGTATGATTCAGCTGAGGATAATATTCAGCAGCTTAAGAGAATTTCTAGAAGCTGAGGCATTACCCGGCAACTGTAAATGACAAAAAAATGTACGAGCATGCCACGAGGTTCGGAGCCACCATGCTTGGGGAGACGAACGTGCACCTTACTCCAGTTGAGATGGGAGCGGAGGACTTCAGCTTCTACACGCAGAGGATGCCAGTGGCACATTATTATGTCGGGACAAGGAATGAAACACTTATGCCGTTCATACGACTGCACTCACCGTACTTAGTTGTTGATGAGGATGTCCTCTCTATTGGAGCAGCTCTTCATGCTGCAGTAACCATCTCTTACTTGGACAACCTTGTTGAAACTCAATAGGGATATGGTACCATGCAAAGTTTTCCAACCCCAAAGAACCAAGTTCCACTACAGCTGCTGCAACAGCAGAACCAACAAGTTCCTCATCAATCTCGGCAACTTGAAAGTGAAATGGGTGGCAAAGAGAGCCAATCAACTGCTGATAGTCGAGTTTCTAGTGCAAATATGAACATTTATGGCCAAAATTTTGCAATGCCTTTACATCCACCAAACTTTGCTTTGATGGCCACTGCACCCACTGGTATAAGCAAAAAGAAGCCGCAACAGCAGAGCTCCAAGGCTGAAAATCCTGCTCTTCTTCAGAGCTTCCCAGAGGCTGTTAGGCATGGCTACCAAATTATGGCGGCTGCCCAGTCAGCACAGCAGAAAAATAATTACCGTGTTTCTGAAGAAGGCAAAACTGGAGGTAACACGGTCCTTGATAGTTCAACACGAGCTCCGTAAACGAGCTGAAAAGGGAGGGAGTGCCCCCAGGAGATGGCCTTACCAGGCCGGTTTGGGAAAAACGGAACAGAGAATGTGCCTGCATATATTAAATCTACCCGATCATTTGAATCCGTGAGAAGCATAGCACGGGGAGGGATGACACCCCCGTGGCGTTTGCTTACTCCAGTGTTACCGAACATAAAGAGGAATATGCCCTTAATGTTTCGGACACTCTCTGATCCTCACCTACCTGATTAATGGATCCGTGAGAAGCATAACACGGGGAGGGATGATACCCTCGTGGCGTTTGCTTGCTCCAGTGTTTACCGAACATAAGGAGGAATATGCCCTTAATATTTCGGACACTCTCTGATCCTCACCTACCTGATTAATGGATCCGTGAGAAGCATAGCACGGGGAGGGATGATACCCTCGTGGCGTTTGCTTGCTCCACTGTTTACCGAACATAAGGAGGAATACGCCCTTAATGTTTCGGACACTCTCTGATCCTCACCTACCTGATTAATGGATCCGTGAGAAGCATAGAACGGGGAGGGATGATACCCCCGTGGCGTTTGCTTGATCCAGTGTTAACCAAACATAAGGAGGGATATGCCCTTAACGTTTCGGACACTCTTTGATCCTTACTCGATCACTCGGATCCAAGAGAAGTATAGCCCGGGGATGGATTGTGCCCCCGTAGCGTATGCTTGCTCCAGCGTTGTAAGGAGGAGCCCTCAAACAATACACATGCTCCATGGAGACCTGAAGTATAAATGATGTGCCCTTACCATTCTAAACGCTCTTTGATCCGAATCCTGGTTCGCCGGGACGCTGAATTGAAAGGTTCAGAATTTTGTTTTGGAGGCCTCAGACAGGACGCTGTTTTGAGGCATCCGCGCTATTGTTTTAAGGTAAGTGATTAAGTCACCCCCATTTCATGATTTTTATTTTCCAGAGTTTTGTTTTTGTTTTTCGCTGGTCTGGCAAGGGGACGCCCGTGTCAGATTCGGTAGGGCTTCAAAAGGTTGATTCACTTCCCTTCTGAGCAAGTCCCAAGGATTATTCGGCTCGGGGCTGGATCTCGTTCCGCCGAGGCCATTTGATTATTCGGTTCGGGGCTGGATCTCGTTCCGCCGAGGCCATTTGATTATTCGGCTCGGGGCTGGATCTCGTTCCGCCGAGGCCATTTGATTATTCGGCTCAGGGCTGGATCTCGTTCCGCCGAGGCCATTTGATCATTCGGCTTGGGGCTGGATCTCGTTCCGCCGAGGCCATTTGATTATTCGGCTCGGAGCTGGATCTCGTTCCGCCGAGGCCATTTGATCATTCGGCTCGGGGCTGGATCTCGTTCCGCCGAGGCCATTTTATTATTCAGCTCGGGGCTGGATCTCATTCCACCGAGGCCATTTGATTATTCGGCTCGGGGCTGGATCTTGTTCCGCCGAGGCCATAAGATTAATTGGCTTGGGGCTGGATTCGTTCCGCCGAGGCCACTTGGTTAATCGGCTCGGGGCTGGATTCATTCCGCCGAGGCCACTTGTTTCTTTCCGGCTCGGGTCTGCTCTTGTACCGCCGAGACCGATGTTTCTTTCCGGCTCGGGTCTGCTCTTGTACCGCCGAGACCGATGTTTCTTTCCGGCTCGGGTCTGCTCTTGTACCACCGAGATAGATGTTTGTTTCAGCTCGGGGTCGGGTTACGTCCTATCGAGTCGGCTTCTTTGGACTGGGGATGTAACATTTCCCCAGAGCTAAGTCTTTCTTTCAGCTCGGGGTCGGATTACGTCCCACCGAGTCGACTTCTTTGGACTGTGGATGTAACATTCCCCCAGAGCCAAGTCTTTCTTCAGCCCGGGGTCGGGATACGTCCCACCGAGAGACTTATCATCGGCATGGGATCGGAGCATCTCCCCCATGGTCGGCCGTCTATTGGTCTGGGGAGGTGACATTCCCCCAGAGCCAAATCTTCTTCTCAGCTCAGGGTCGGATTACGTCCCACCGAGTCGATCGTCATCAGCATAAGGGCAAAGCATTTTTTCCACAGGTAGATATCGGGATCCTCGTTGACTGAGCACATGAAGGTGGCAGGAAGGACCGGATTTGCAGCCAAGGCATTTTTCTCTGCGGTTCCTGGAGTGACCACCGACGGATTCATTGGCACACCATCTTTTTTTATAGTTCCCCCCGCATCAACTCGCAAACTCGTTGTTACCGAGAACTAGGGGACAGATGTTGATGGTGTTTTCAGGACCTATGTTATTTAAGGAGTACGGCAGGGGTAAAAAGGGTAATTCCCTTCTCGGTCGAAATCATTAATGCCGACCCGAGCACATGAGTGTTATAAAGCCAAACAGGTAGAGACCGAACACTTGGTGATAGGTGACCGACCACTTTGGTTCGGATGACCGAGCATTATCAGATCGGTATCAGCATTCTCAGCTCAAAAGACCATCATGATCGGCCTAATGAAGACCGACCAGATAGCGAGAAATGCTCCAGAAGATGACACCCTATTCTTGCGGATAAGATGACAAGTTATCCTATTTTCATGGGGAAAACTGGTGAGTCAGAGTCCTAGTATGATAAAAAAAGTAAAGGTAGTTTTGATTAGGAATCCTTATGGGAAAAGGAAATTGTTTCAACTAGAAAATTCTTGTAGGAGAATGAATCTGATTTCTACACTATTATAAATAGGAGGGTAGAGTATGCATCAGGAGAGAGATCAGAATCAATATCAAGATCATTACGATCAGACTTGTAAAACACAAGAGATATCAATATCAAGATCATTACGATCAGACTTGTAAAACACAAGAGATATCAGAGAAGCATATCTCGGTAATAAAAAGATCGTCCGTTATGTGCCCATGGACGTAGGTTGGATCTGATCCGTTGAACCACGTTAAATCTCCTTGTTGATTGACGTATTTATCTGTCTTTTGCTAAATTTGTTTTTGGTTCCCCCATAACCGAACAAATTCACTATTGAGGGAGGATTGTCTTGGGAGTAATATTCTCATATTGCCCTGAGACCAAAATCAGCCGTCAACAATATTAAAACACAAAATAAAATATACTTGTTTTTTTTGCCTCACATTGTCTTTCATTACCTCTTCTAATATTACTCTCATCCAATTATACGTGGCTTAAAACTCATTATTAATTAGAGTAAATGATAGTTACACCTCACGTTTAGGGAAATAAATATAAAATCTCTAAATATTTCAATATAAGACATTCAACACATTTTCTCTTAATTGATTTTATTTGTTTTAATAGTTAAATAATTAATATTATTCATTTACCTAACAATAAAAATGACATATGAGAATGCCTTTTAAATATATTAAATTATTTGGTTTCATATCCAAAAGAACAAATTTATTAATAAATGAGGGTCTGCATATCTTTTTTGAGATATTATGTCCCTTTATACCTAAACGTGGGGGTTCAATTATCATTTTCTCTATTAATTATATATTTTGTGTATGTCACATATCATTAGATGATATCCCTAAGAAAAGAAGAATTTATTTGTTTGGAAAGAGATGAAAAGTTTTTAACAATTTGACAAGTTGGTGAATGAAGAGATCATATGCCTTAAAACTAGGTTAAAAGAAATATGCCCATAAATTACCAAACATAAAGCATGTCAAAGAGAGATCTTTGGATCTCATCTCAAAAAGATTAAAGCTTCTTTCCACAACATTAATCAAGGTGGTGGAGCATAAATAATGACTAGGGCATGGGGAAGCCAGAGCCAGTACTTTAAATTCTCTTTTGTGTCTGTGGATATATCTAAGATTGCCTTCATGCATGTATATCAAAAATATTAATGATGACTTTGGGATTGTCTTATGATTAATAGTGCCATATGTCTTTTCCACTTCATCATGGGGCCAAGCATGAGGTGATGCTCAAAGTGTTAGTGAATTTAAATGAATAAATGAAGCATTAATTATATATAATTATACCATCAAATAGCTTCCTATTCATCAGGAAAGATAATTCTTCACCTACTGAAATAAAGCCATTGTTGCACCTACTACTACAATTTGTTTTATTGACTAATTAAGCTGGCTAGTGATATGATTAAAAAAACTCATACACAAAACACAAAGCTCTCCCTTTTAATGGGGAAGATCTTAATATACACAACACAATTTATTATTTTTTTCATAAAGAGATAATTTCTAAAGTTCAAATCTATGATCAGACAGATATCAAGTTAACAGTTAAAAAAAAAGGGAAAAAAATAAGTATTTTTCTTAAATTAATAATTATGTATTGAAGGAGAAAAAGAAAAAGCATATATATATTATATATATATATATGGATTTAAAATTTAAATAGCTTCTGCAGTGGCATGAAGTTGACAAAATTAATGAAGCAGTGCACAAACACTAGTGAAAGACAAAATGATTCATACAGCATAATGGGGAGTACCTTTAGATCGATTTCTTCTCGTCGTTTTGCTTCTTTCTTTTTTCTTTTCGTCGTTGATTTCTTCTCCCATTCTTGTAAGTGTGTGTGTGTATAAAGTTTGAGATTGCTGATTATCATTATGGTTCCATTTTGGTATTGGTGATGAATAAAATGTAGTGAATAAATGTTTAGTTAATTACTGTTTGATAAATAACATTATTGTTAAATAACTTTCTTGCATAAACTATTGAAACAAATATATATATATTTATTTGGGCGATTTAATAAGTATGTAAAAAGTTAGAGCATAATTTTCTAATATTTTAATAAAATAACTATGGTGAGGTTTTTTATTATAATTTTTTATTATTATTTAAATACTTTAAAATTATATTTTGACCAAATTTTTTTTTATTATCTTACCACATACCGGAATACCAAACATCGCTTATATTTATTGAGTTATTCTATGAGACTGACATAATCAGTCAACACTATTAATTTTCAAAGAGTTGTTAAAAGACCAAAACAAAAAAAAGTATGTCACTCTTGTAATTAAATAAAGTTGAAACTCATTGTATAAAAAAATTAAGAAAAATTATTTTGAAGGACTTTTCCTCATAGAATTATTGGTTCACATTATAACAATTTTCAGTTATAAGCAAGTATTTTTAGAACCGAATCAGTGATCGAATCGGTAATTAAAAAATTCAAATGGTTATAGGTTCAATCGGTTGAACCTATCTGAAAGAGCCAACTAACATCATAAATAATTTTATTTAATTAAAAATTATAAAAATATTAAATTTTATTTTTAATTTTAAAATTAAGCGGGTCCTATTCTTCAATTTTTACCAATTTTTTTTTTTTGTAAATTGGTTTTTTATGTTTGAATCGGTCGGATTCACAACCAATTTTTCAATTCGATCGATTGAATCGGCTGATTCGACTTTAAAAACAACGGTTATAAGAACAAGTAATCTTGTATGTAATGATGATGCTATCCTTGTCATGACAACTAAAAAGAAAAGAAATATGAAAGAAGAAAAAGAAAAAGGAGGTAATTTATTATCATTTAAAAAGAAAAAGGAAAAAGAAATATTAATAATTCTTTTTTATTAATTAATATGATGTGTTTATCAAAAGGTAAGAAGGTTTCCTTCAACAATAAAGTTCCAACACTAAAAATTCAAACACAGAAATGTAATATTAGATAACTTTAAAAAAAATAGAGACCTATCATTCTTCCCAAAAAATAAAAAAGAAAAAGAAAAAGAAAAAGAAAAAGAAGCAAAAAATATATATAAATACTAACAAGCCAACTGGGTTTGAAAAAGATTCAAATAAATAAAAAAAGAGAAGAAAAATAGGAAAGTGAAGTGGTTCAACTGAAAAAGCGAATTAGTTCCACCTACAAATATTCTTCCTTAAACAGTCATTTTAGGGTTTCTTTAATCTTTAACACACAGGCTTCCCCCCCAATGATTCCATCTTCCAGTTTATCACAATTATTTCAACCTCGAAAAAAGAATTAAATCAATGTAGAAGAACCCACCACCATCAATTGCTCATATTCATTGTATTTATTTTTGATTAAGTCTAAACCCACTCATTAATTCTTGCTTATTTCATAGTAGCTTAATTAATTAACTTTGAGAGAGAAACTGCTGTCCGAGTAAGTACTTGATATGTATTTTTTTTTGGAATAAACATATCAAATATACGAATATATTAGCACTGACAACATTTACTATTTCTGTAGCAGCGATTTGGTATAGATGATGTTGATGGTAGAATTCCTATGAAGGGTAGAATGAGGATTGCCGTTAACAAACAAAAGGTCAAAGTCATTGTAAGGATGAGAGGTTGGATAAAGGGATCTGAGCCCAAGGTGCAAGAAGGCAACCTGAGGGTAGAACTAAATGATTCGACAACACAAGAACATCTGCTAAGACCGACCTGATGTTAGGGATCAGATTCAGTAACATTTAGTGCAGATGAAGACTGGCCCGACCTGATGAGGGGTTGCCGGATTCAAACATCATTATAACACATATGCAGACCGACCCGACCGACCCGACGAAGTCATATGACTTTTCAACCCGACTTGGTTAAGAAGAGAGGAAGAGGATCCAACACTGATCACCTCGGTATGCCGACCTACCTAGGTCGGGGCTGCTGAATCTTACGGACATGTATGGATGACGTAAGCCCTACATGAAACCTAGAGCCGCCATACCGTTGGATGGGTGTAACGTATGAGTAATAACGTACGAGTAATGAGCAGTAACGTCCGAGTAATGGGCAATAATGTACGAATAATAGGTAATAATGACAGGGAACCGTGGCCGACGTTACAGGTGTGAGTTACAGTAAATCCAGTGGCACTATTTAAAGGGAAAGAAGACTCAGTTCAGGGGATCCCTGGATTAGTATTTTCTTATTTTCCATAACCTGTAAAAAACTCTAAAAAGCTTAGTGTAAGAAATGGATAAGGCAGGTCGGTCCGACCCGGAGTGGTAATAAAAATATCATTTTATTTGTATTTGTGTAACGTAGGTTGGATCTATTTCGTCGAACCACGTTAAATCTTCTGTTTCGTCTGTGTGCTTTCCATCTTTTGCTAAGTTTGCATTTGGTCCCCAAACCAAACAAATTCACAGTTGGGGGAGATTTGTTTGAGTGGTTTTTCCCGAATTACCCCTGAAACGAAAATCAGCCGTCAACATATGACAATTTTAAAACCGTCAACATTTAATATTTCTGTAGTAGCGATTTGGGATTTCAACAATAAATAAATAAATAAAAATTGATGGTGTAATTGAAAACGTGTGGTATTCAATCACGATTCGATGTGGGATAGTTAGAGTTGGTAAATGAGCTCTAAAAAATCTTACCATATTTAAAGTGTTTTTTATTTAAAAGTGGACATAAAAAATATAATAAAAATATCGATTCAAACTTTAAGAAATTAGTTTTTTCTAAGATATCTTGAAGATATTAATAAAGAATACTTAAATTTGAATTAGGATTTTTTCAAGTTCGACCCATTTGTCAACCTTAGGGATAGTGGTAGACCTAAGTTGAAGGTTGGGGGGCCTTGGCCCAATAAGGGTTTTAGCTGAAATTTAATTTAATCAATTTCTTTAAAATTTTACATTTTGTCCCCCTCGGTTTACAGATTTTTTATTATGGCTTCATTAGGTTTGTATTTTCTTAATTTCAATCCCATCTCTTTAGTCATTCTCTTGAATACTTCGTTTATATCAAATTTAATCATGTAAAAGATTGAGCCACCAGCCTAATCTTTTTATTTTTTGGGTTATTTCTTTCTTCTTATGGCATTAGTTACTCAAGTTTACTTGTTAAGAAAATTCAAAAACTTTATGATATAATACTAGCCATTGTATTAATTACATAACATGTCATGTACTTGGCGACACCGAGACCAAAAAAAGTTCAAGTTCTTTATTTATTTTTTCCCCTGATATTCTCAACCTTTCTTTAGTGCTTTATATTCCCCTTTTATTTTCTGGAAAAAAATAAAAAAAAAAAAAAAAAAAGATAAATGACAAATGCCTTAATGTTTTTATCATCAAAGGCAATCAAATAAAAAAAAAATACTTTGAATCTATTGGTTCAAAAATTGGTAGGTGGGCATTTCACCAGATCAGCCTGACCAGGCAAAGGTGAAATTTCTTAATTAATATGTAATTAATTAACAATAAAACTTGTATCATTGCAGATGAACATGTGTGCTTAA
Source organism: Zanthoxylum bungeanum (assembly GCA_019454045.1). NCBI lineage: Eukaryota > Viridiplantae > Streptophyta > Magnoliopsida > Sapindales > Rutaceae > Zanthoxylum > Zanthoxylum bungeanum. Next base: position 123,516 of record SKCR01038776.1, on the reverse strand, counting down.
AAAAAGTGTTAGTGGGATATTATTGCTAATGTGAATTATTTAATTGTTGATTATCAAAGTTTCCCTGAATCACTTCTTGATTCTTTTTTATTATAAGCAACTAATGATAACTTAGAAGTGCTCTCATAATATAAAAACGTCCATTATACATGCATCGATCCAAGAAGGGCCAATTACCTTAATTAATAAATTAATTGACTAACTTGCTTTTTTAATTATCAACAACCATTGGAGCTAGCAATGGAAAATATATTGTTTAATTTAGGGAAATTATTATCAATCCACCCTAAATATAGCGAAAATCTAAAAATAATATTTTTTTTATTTTATCATTTTTGTAATTAAAATTTTCAAAAATTTATCAATTTCCACGTTTTAAGGTAGAAAATTGATAATTTTTTTCATCATTTCGGGTTAAATATGTTTTACAATTTCGAGTGGAAAAATATACAATTTTACAACATTAGGTAGAAAAATGATAATTTAAAAAATAATGTAATATTTATGGATTTCCACATAACTTAACATAAACCAGAGATAATTTCCCTTTAATTTATTAACATGACCTCTCATAGAGATGTCAAAAAATCCTGAATCTCGATGATGATTTTAGATTTTGTATCATTTGGTATGAGATTCGAGACACTTTTTAGTTTCGGATAAAAAATAAGTCAAGATTCATGATGATTTTTCGTCTTGAATTTCGATATTTGCCCAAAAAAATAAATCATTATTTGGATAAGGGGTCCCAAATCATTCAATTTGAAATTCGATATAATTTTATCCCGAATCTAAAATTGATAAAGATTCAAGACGATACTGAAATTGACAAATCCTAACATTTCCCAATCGATTGCCATCCGCATCCATATCATCTAAAGGTCGACAATTAATTTAGTTATCAACTTAATTAAATCATGAAAAGCAAAAAAGGAAAAGAAAATGAGGAAAATAAATATATATCTCCAACCACCAAATATATGGTAGCATCAAGTGCTTTTGTGTTTTTAAGGATATTGAAGTGAAAAAGTAGAGTAAAGAAGTTCTGAAAATGTTCTTGAATACGCAATGCATATTGCTATAGCACTTTTGAAAAGCTAAATCTCTAAGCTTTTTTTTGTTAAGGATCAAATGTAACACTTACATTTTGCTGCGGTTGAAAGCTTTAGATCTGTGGCAAAGTAACTTTTTTTTTGAAATCGTTGGAAACCCCACGGCTAAACCATCTCTTACAGGTTTAAGCGAAGCAGGTAAAATTCTCGGCTGTCCCGGCTCTTACAAGAAACGTATTCTCTGGATTCGAATTCAGGACCTCAATGTGAGATTCTAAACCATACATCACCAAGTCACGCCCCTTGGGGACGTGTGGCAAAGTAACACTACAAGAATACGGTTTTTTAAAATTTTTGGCGTCGAAAGATGGTGACGTAGAAAATGGATGTTAAAGGCTGGTCGATGAAAGGTTTTAGCGTCGAAAACCTTTGGCGACGCTAAATATTCAACTATGCGTCGCCGATTGTCATCGCTGAAATCGATATTCGGTGACGTAAAAAGTAGACAATTCTGCGTCGACAAACAAGACGACACTAAAGATCATGGACTTTTAATTTTGCCAAATTGACTTCGCTAAATGTGGATAACTATTAGCGTCCACATTTGTGGTGTAAACACTAAGTGCAGACATTTAACGTCCCCAAAATGATCTATTTAAAATTATTAAAAATAAATAAATTTTTATTAATATATATATATATATATATATATATATATATATGTTATTAATAATTATCTAAATATTCCTCAAATGGCTTCTAGACCAAGGTCTGACCAAAGACTCGAACCTTTTGCATCTCGCCCATATTCCAGTGAAGACCCTAATGTCAGACAGCCCACTTGCTTTCCACCGAAAAACATCACATTAATTCCCCAACTGCTATATCCCATTTTTTTCCTAAAATGACAACAACGTCCAATTCTTCATCCCCAAAAGTCATGACATATCAACATGTTATGGGTCTCACCCCCATAAATACAGACCATATTCCAGCTATGAAGAGATTCTTCCAAATCTATAAATAAGGTCATAATTCAGAAGCAAATTGGGGCATCCTGAGGCAAGCTTGAGCATTCTCTCCTTAAGCTCTCAAGCCCTCTCACCTTACACACCAGACCACCGCCCTCACGGTAGTCCGCGGAGGTCAATGTAACCTCAGACCTTGCTCTTTCTTCACTTTTTGCTCGTCTACTCTACTAATTTGGGTGTCGAAGCGCCTACGGCACCTACCACACCGGTGGGTAGGAACTCCATGCTCACTCTACCTTCGTTTTGTAGGATCGTTAGTGCCCCTCATCATATAAATTCTCGATTGTGGACCTCAGACGAAAACCAGCGTCTATAATAGGTAGAGATTTTTAAAGGCTTTTTAGCGTCGCCAGAAAGACTCATCGCTACGTAAATAGGCAACGTTAAAATATGAACATACAACGTCGTTATCGTTATTCGATGCTAAATATTGACGATTCTACATATTTAGCGTCAATAGTTAGTTGTCGACGTAAATGCCTTACCTTTTTGCGTCGAATATGCATTGATAATGCTACATGTTTAACCCCAAGGGGTTGCCTCAGTGGTAAAGACTTTGGGCTTGAGTGGTTTGCTCCCTCTCAGGTTCAAGGTTCGAATCTCACTAGATGCATTTTCTTGGGGCCATGCCCCCTGGTGTTAAAAGCCAGAGACTTACCCTGATCTGTGTTGGGAAACTTCTGAGGGCACGGGGCACAGGTCCCGAGGATTAGTCGAGGTGCGCGTAAGCTGGCCCGAACACCTCGGTTATCCAAAAAAAAAATGCTAAATGTTAAAATTTTAGCGTCCATTTTCTCGTCGAAGTAAGATGTTGTTACTTTTAGCATCGTTTTATTTTGGCGACTTTAACTTATATATTTAATGATGATTTTTTTGGCGAAGCTAAATTTTTGGACGCTAAAGATCTTATTTCGTGTAGTGTTAGTTATGTTTTAGATCCCTTATCATTTTTCAAATTTAATTAATGGTTGATAGAAAAATAATTAAAATAGATATTGACTATAAATGACTAATAACTATGAGAAATGAAGAGGAGACTAAACTAGGATAAAAGGGAGACAAATTTACTATAAAATGGTGTCATTTTGATGGTAAATAAATACAAAAATATTCCAAAATAACATCGTTTTAATAATAATTATCATTATTTTATATTTTTATCGTTGCTCTTAATAAATATATGCGTATACAATGACAAAACTAGGATTTAGTTTGATAGGGGCCATTTTAGAGGAACAGCAATAAAAACATAAATGTTAAGAGGTCAAATGTAAAATTTACATAAGAATAGACTAAACTTTAATCGGTTTGGGAATATTTCCCCAAAATATTTTTGTATAATACACCCATGAAACTTTAAAATATATGTTATTTGATAAATAAACGCCATTTGATACAAAACATACCCATGTTCTTATAATACATGTAGTATTTTATCTTTATTCTATTAATAATACCTATTGTTGACGGCGGATTTTGGTCTCAGGGCAATATGGGAATATTACTCCCAAGACAATCCTCCCTCAATAGTGAATTTGTTTGGTTAAGGGGAAACCAAAAGCAAATTTAGCAAAAGACAGATAATACGCCAATCGACAAGGAGAATTAACGTGGTTCGGCGGATCTGGGTCCGACCTACGTCCACGGGCACAAAAAGGATGATACTTTTATTACTCAAACACTTTTCTCAGCTCTCTCTTTTGTTTACAAGTCTCACAATAATGATCTTGATCTCCACTTTTTTGATGATGATTTTTACACATACTATGCCCTCCTATTTATAATAATACAGAAATCAGACTCCTATTTGCATAAGAAATCCTAATTGAACTTAGTCTCCTCTCCTTGCAAGGATTCCTAGTCTGATATTCCCTTCTCTTTTCTTGTTCCTTTTCGGATTCTGACTTCATTTCCTTGTGAGAGTATGATAACTCGTTTTATCTTATCCGCAAGAATAGGGTGTCGTCATCTTGAACACGTCTCGCCATCTGGTCGGTCTTTATGAGGTCGGTCATGACAATCTTTTACGTTGAGAGTGTTTCTGCCGACCTTAGAGTGCTCGGTCATCCGAACCAAAGTGGTCGGTCTTTACATATTGTGGTCGGGTCGGCTTTGATGATCTCAACCAGTCAGGGAATTACCCTTCTGTCCTCGTCGTGCTGCCTTAAATGTCACAGTGCCTGAAAACACCATCAACATCTGTCCCCTAGTTCTCGGTTCCAACAAGCGTGCAAGTTGGTGCCGGGAACTATATAAAGAAGGTGTTTCTGATTTGCTCTGTTGGAGTTCGGTCTGGTGTCGAGAAATGTTTTGTTGCCTCTTTTCAAGCGCTTTGTCTTGAGACACGCAACAGTCACGTCCGCTTAAATGCCTATCAAATCAACTTTAGGGTTTCTTCTAAGTTCGACACTTGTCAAACATCCGCCGGGTTCCCGCCAAAAAGGGAACGAATCGACCGTGTAGAGGCGTCTTCACATTGGGCTGATCTCAGCCGTCCGTTTAAACTTGGGAGACCTCTTTTGTAGTCGACACCTGGTGTTCATCCGGGTTCTTCCCTTAGATCCAACGGTCACGAGAGTCTTTGCCATGACTATAAGAAGGCGAGGCTTTCACTGTTCCATCTTTTTTCGGCAATTTCTCCTTCTTTCCTGAAAACATCTCCGTGATTCGCCCAACTCCGTGTTCTCGAAATTCAACCGCGGGCTTTTTCTTTTTCTTTGCTGTGAACATAAGGAACGGGCACAACCGTACTGTACAACCTCCTGCTTTTTCCGAGAAGAACAAGTAAGTCCTCTGAACGACCTCTTCCTGTTTTGTGTTTATGAATCTGTGTTTGCTGTTCATTTTTGAGTGTTTGCTAGGGAAAGATTCATGGTTTGCTGGGTTTTGCCTTAGGGCACTTTAGAGACCACTTGTTTAGCTTAACATAAAAACCGTGAGTAGTTTCTTTTAGTTATAGACTGACTTCCTCTTCCTTCTTTGTTTTTCTGGGTGTCAGGGATGTCTGACAGCAGTTCCTCCCCTGAAAAGCCTGCTAAAACCTCAACTCCCCCTGCTGAGGAGCTCTCCTCGGGCTCGGGGGCACCTAGTGTAGAAGACCTTGACACTACCCCTACTCTTTCTGAGATCGAACAAAACTCCTACCATCAGAGGGTTCCTCGGAAGGACCCAGAGCCCAGGGACCTTGGCTCGTCCGCTCTGGGTATGAACCGTCCTTCCAAAATAACTGTAGACGACCTCGCCCTTCTTCGACTGCGATATAACATTCCTATAGATATCGCCCTTGAAGTTCCCGGTTTCATGGATCGCGCTAGCCAACCTGACGAGGGCTCGGTGGCACTTCTTCCTGCCTTCTTTGAGTGTGGGCTACGGATGCCGATTCAACCTTATTTCACTTGGATGTTGGCCGAGATGGAGATCGCCCCCTGTCAGCTGAGTCTAAACAGTTGGAGGATTCTGGCTGGGTTGTATGTAGCTTGGCACCGGGCAGGACTCGGCGAGCCTTCCTTTGAAGAGGTGAAGAGGGTATACCGTTTGAAGGCCAACCCAAAGGCTCATCAGGGTTGGTACTACCTTTCCGCTTACAACAGTTCGTTAAACGTCGTCCAGAAGCTCCCTGACTCCAATAAGAACTTTAAAGATCTCTGGTTCTGGGCCACTGGAGATTGGGGACGGACCCTGAGGTCGGATCAAGGGGAGATCTTGGTACCGGATATCTTCAGGGCGGGAGGTTAGGAGACCGACCTTTTAGCTTCTCTTTCCTTTATCTTTTCTTTGTTTGGATTCTTACCCTTTTTCTTCTATTCTTCCTAGCCTGTTGGAGGGATGCCCCCAAAGTTTCCCACCAGGTCCGGCGGCGAGTATTCTGGGCTCGTCGGTATGCCGCTCACTGGAGGGAATTGGTTAATGATGCGGCCTTTGTTGAGTCGGGCCTTACTCGGGCCGTCCCTTCGGAGGTCTCAGGTCGGATAGGTAGATGTTTGCTGACTGTTTAGTTTGATTTCCCTGTTTGTTTATAATATTTGATGTTTATATGCTCGGGTCCTGACTTCCTTCTCCCCGTTTTTGTAGGCATGTCGAAGAGGCCAAAGTTTCTTGAGAAGTTGGCCGGTACTATGAAGAAGGCTGGTCATGCGGAAACTGGAACTTTCCTGGCACAGCCTGACCCTGTTGAGGCTGAGGGGGCGTCTCAAGGGAAAGTTCAGCCGGCAGCTCGGGGTCTCTCTTCTCCTGGTGTGCAGTCGTCAAGATCTGCTCGTCTTGTCAGTCCGCTGAAGCCTCTTAGGAAGAGGAGGCATCAGTTCGGGTCAGAGGAGACCGAGTTGGTTCAAGAGGAGGAGGAGGATCTTGTCCCGGGCAAGAAGAAAGACGTTCGTCGGGGGAAAAAATCATCTGTGGGCTCCTCCAAGAAGCGAAAGGGTTCTGCAATCCTCGGGGTGGATGATTTGGGAGAGGGCATCCGGGAGGCTACTTCCCATTTAGTGCCGGCTTTCAATGAATTGGCCGAGGTGATTCCCCCGGGGGAAGTTTCGAGATATGAGGATATCTCTCCCGAAGCTGTGGTGACCGAGATGAGCTCTCAAATGGCAAAGGTAGTTTTATTCTTCTTTTTTCTGATTTCGGTTCTCGGTCTTTTTCATCTTATATCTTGACTTTCTTCTTTTTCGTGCAGGCTACTTACCTCATGGCGAAGAATAAGGACCTCATTCTGAGTCTGTTGTCCGAGGGTGGTCAGGCTCAGAGGCTTCAGAATCGTCTTACAGAAGTGGAAGCTAAACTGGCCGACCGGGAGGAGGTGATAAAGAATCACGAAGCGACTGCCATTGAGAACTTCAAAATTAATAAGGCTCTTAAGGCTGCTGCTGCGCTGGAGCGAAAGCTTGTCGACACTGCCCGGGAGGATTTGAAAGTTGCCCAATCTGAGATTGGCGTTTTGAAGGCGAAGGTGGCCAGTGTTGAAACCAAATTGAAGGCCAATGATGAGCAAATGGCACGGGCTCGGGATGATCTTGAAAGGAAAGAGGCCGAGCTTGAGGAGAGAGAGGCCGATCTCGAGACTGAGAAGGAGGCCATCCGCCTTGAGGGGGTTGGTGACTGTGCTGAATTGATACCGATGGTGCTGCCAAGTCTGAATATGGACCATATTTATGCGGCCATCAGTTTTTGTAAGGGGGATATTTCTGAGGAGGAGTTCCGGAAATGGCTCCCTCCTCCTTCCGAGGAGGTGATGGATCCTGACCCGATCTCGGTGGTCCCAGCTTCCGGGGCTCCCCAAGAAGGACGACTTGATGTTCCTGCCCCCGGCGAGGACTGTCTTGAGATCCCTCCTCCCGTCCCTGAAGCAGAGGTCTCTCACACTGCTGAGGTTGAAGCTGCAGTTCCTTCTTCGAGCCGATCCTCCCGCCGTCTGAGCCGGTTGATGAAGCAATTTCTGCCCATGTGCGGGCTGAATGAGAAAGGGTAACCCGACCGGGGCCCTGTGTACACTTGAACTTTTTGTAATAACAATTTAAACTGTATTTTGACATATATATATTCATGTGTCTTTCTTTATCTCTTTCTCTTTTTCTTTATGCTTCCTGTTATCCGAACGCTTTGAGACCCTTCGAGGTTTAATCATGAGCCGGAGGGGGCATAACCCGACCCCGAGCTGAGTGAGACACTTGGCTCTGGGGGAATGTTACCTCCCCAGTCCAAAGAAACCGACTCGGTGGGACGTAACCCGACCCCGAGCTGAGTGAAAGACTTGGGCTCTGGGGGAATGTTACCTCCCCAGTCCAAAGAAACCGACTCGGTGGGACGTAACCCGACCCCGAGCTGAGTGAAAGACTTGGGCTCTGGGGGAATGTTACCTCCCCAGTCCAAAGAAGACTAACTCGGTGGGACGTAACCCGACCCCGAGCTGAGAAAGGCACTTGGACCTGGGGGAATGTTATGTCCCCAGTCCGAAGGGCTGACTCGGTGGGACGTAACCCGACCCCGAGCTGAGAAAGGCACTTGGACCAGGGGGAATGTTACGTCCCCAGTCCGAAGGGCTGACTCGGTGGGACGTACCCCGACCCCGAGCTGAGAAAGACAAAGTGGTCTCGGCGGAATGAAATTCAGCCCCGAGTCGATTAATCAAGTGGCCTCGGCGGAACGAATCCAGCTCCGAGCCGATTAATCAAGTGGCCTCGGCGGAACGAAATCCAGCCCCGAGCCGATTAACCAAGTGGCCTCGGCGGAACGAATCCAGCCCCGAGCACTGGTTAATCCTTGGGACTTATTCAGATGGGAAGTGTATCCACCTTTGAAGCCCTACCGAATCTGGCATGGGTGTCCCTCTGCCAGACCGGTGAAAAACAAAAACAAGATTCTGGAAAATAAAATAAAAAGGCGGGGGTGACTTAGCACTTATCCCAAGACAAAAACGTTTCGCAAGCATAAACAACAACATGGATGCCTCAAAACAGCGTCCCGTCTGAGGTCTCCAAAACATAATTCTGAATCTTTCAATTCAGTGTCCCGGCGAACCAGGATTCGGATCAGAAGGGCGTTTGAATGGTAATGGCACATCATCTACACGTCGGTTCACTGGGGAGCCTGTGTATTGTATGAGGGCTCCTCCTTACCACGCTGGAGCAGGCACACGCCACAGGGGCATAACGCATCCCCGTGTTGTGTCTCTCGCGGATCCGGATGACGAATAGATCAAAGAGTGTCCGGGATACCAATGACATATTCCTCCTTAGGCCCGGTAACACTGGAGCTAGCAATCGTCACGGGGGCATCATTATCCCCCGTGCTATGCTTTCCCACGGATCCATTACATCGAGTACGTGAGGATCAAAGAGTGCTCGACACATTAAGGGCATGTTCCTCCTCATGTTCGGTAACACTGGAGCAAGCAATCGCCACAGGGGTATCATCCCTCCCTGTGCTATGCTTCTCACGGATCCTATGCATCGAGTATGCCCCTGAGGACCCCGAGCCAACGAAGATATTTGGTACTGGGGGAATGTTCTGTCCCCGGGCTAATGAGTGTGACTCGGTGGGACGTAACCCGACCCCGAGCCGAAAACGGCATCGGCGGAACTAAATCCAGCCCCGAGCCGAATAAACAGATGGCCTCGGCGGAACGAAATCCAGCCCCGAGCCGACTAATGAAGAGGCCTCGGCGGAATGTAATCCAGCCCCGAGCCGATTAAAGAAGAGGCCTCGGCGGAATGTAATCCAGCCCCGAGTCGAAAGAGGTACTTGGCTCTGGGGGAATGTCTCGTCCCCAGACCAATGATCATGACTCGGTGGGACGTAACCCGACCCCGAGCTAAAAGAGGTACTTGGCTCTGGGGGAATGTCCCGTCCCCAGACCAATGAGCATGACTAGCTGAAAGGGGTACTTGGCTCTGGGGGAATGTCCCGTCCCCAGACCAATGAGCATGACTCGGTGGGACGTAACCCGACCCCGAGCTGAAAGAGGTACTTGGCTCTGGGGGAATGTCCCGTCCCCAGACCAATGAGCATGACTCGGTGGGACGTAACCCGACCCCGAGCTGTAACAAACATCGATCTCGGCGGTACAAGAGCAGACCTGAGTCGGAAAGAGGTATCGGTCTCGGCGGTACAAGAGCAGACCCGAGCCGTAAAGAGGCATCGGTCTCGGCGGTACAAGAGCAGACCCGAGCCGTAAAGAGGCATCGGTCTCGGCGGTACAAGAGCAGACCTTTTTGGGATTTGTTGCCTTTCTTGCAACTCTACAAGGGTCACTACAAGCAAGGCTCTTCTTAATACATCCTCTCTGCATCTCAGCATTCCACGCATTCGACCGGATGACTTCTGCTATCAACTTGGTCGACCTAAAAAACTGAATGGTCTATGTACACACTGAGATAGCCTTTTTTTCACCAAGTCTTCCACCTTCTCCCGCATGTCTCTGCACCCATTCATGGCATGTCCCCTTACGTTGTGGTCATTTCTCTGATGGTGTTCCCTATTCGGGATATTTTCTCCTCGTTTTCTAATAGAACGAATTTCCGAGCCACCTCCAGGGCGGTGGCGTAGTCCGGGGTGTCTTGGATCCTTAGGTGGGTCCATAGCCTCCCGACTTTCAAGGCTCCCTTCAAGCTTTCCAGGGCTTCGGGGGATTCATACCCTCCGACTTCGAGTACCATATTATGGTATCTTTCAATAAATATTTTCAAAGGTTCATCGTCTCCTTGTTTCATAAGCCTTAGTTCTCCAATTGTCTTTCTGGGGACACAAGCCCCCTTGAAGTGTCGTATGAATGACTTTCTCAGTTGTGCGAAGCTGCTGATGCTCCTTGGGGCTAGGCTTCTATACCATAGAATGGCCGGTCCGGCCAGAGTTAGGGGGAACACTTTGCAGATGGCGTCCCCTGTTACCCCTTGTACCTCCATTAGTAGGACGAAACCTTCAATGTGGGTTTTGGGGTCGGTATGACCCTTGTATGATGTCATGGTCGGCATGCTGAATCTTTTTGGGAATTTCTCTGATTTTATTTCTTCTGTGAGGGGGGACTCATCTTTGCCGTCCTGGACATCCCCTCTGTTTGCATTGGGGTATACTCCCCATTTGATCAGCTCCTCCCGTAACCAAGATTTCATGCTGCTGTCTTTGGTTCCATGCCGTCCCCTGTGGTTTCTTTTCTTTCTGCTATCTCGGAATGGTGCTTCTCGGGGTCGGTATCTTCTCGTACTTTTTCATTATATTCTTTTCCTCTTCTCCGGGTGTTGTGAGGGCTATCGTAGGAGGAGTCTGGTGACGACTTGTCATCTTCTCCCTCCCATGTGTCCTCGATCTGGGAATCTCTCTGCACTACCACGGATCTCACCCTGTAGGGCTCCCTCCTCCGGGGTCTATCGTCTTCACTTGTATCGACAATTCTTTTTCCTTCTGCTATGTCGTTCCTTCGTCGGCTAGTCCCGGCCTCGAATTTTCCATTGTGTGCTCCTTCTATCCTTTCCAACCGGTCTACTATGGTTTTTAGCAGAGTTTAGCTTTCCTCCCTTTCTTTCCTAAGGTTCTCCTCAATCTTCTCCATCCAATCTGCAGCCGAGCTCCCTGATGGTTGGTGGTTTCTGTCTTCCGCCATTGTCTCACTACGCGAGTTGCTTTTTGTTGAGTTCCCCACAGACGGCGCCAACTGATTTTGGTCTCAGGGCAATATGGGAATATTACTCCCAAGACAATCCTCCCTCAATAGTGAATTTGTTTGGTTAAGGGGAAACCAAAAGCAAATTTAGCAAAAGACAGATAATACGCCAATCGACAAGGAGAATTAACGTGGTTCGGCGAATCTGGGTCCGACCTACGTCCACGGGCACAAAAAGGATGATACTTTTATTACTCAAACACTTTTCTCAGCTCTCTCTTTTGTTTACAAGTCTCACAATAATGATCTTGATCTCCACTTTTTTGATGATGATTTTTACACATACTATGCCAACCTATTTATAATAACACAGAAATCAGACTCCTATTTGCATAAGAAATCCTAATTGAACTTAGTCTCCTCTCCTTGCAAGGATTCCCAGTCTGATATTCCCTTCTCTTTTCTTGTTCCTTTTCGGATTCTGACTTCATTTCCTTGTGAGAGTAGGATAATTCGTTTTATCTTATCCGCAAGAATAGGGTGTCGTCATCTTGAACACGTCTCGCCATCTGGTCGGTCTTTATGAGGTCGGTTATGACAATCTTTTACGCTGAGAGTGTTTCTGCCGACCTTAGAGTGCTCGGTCATCCGAACCAAAGTGGTCGGTCTTTACATATTGTGGTCGGGTCGGCTTTGATGATCTCAACCAGTCAGGGAATTACCATTCTGTCCTCGTCGTGCTGCCTTAAATGTCACAGTGCCTGAAAACACCATCAACACCTATCTCCTTAGAATTGTCACACACTTTCAATAGATGTTCATTCAATTATTGTTCACGGCGTGCCAACATATTGAATTGTCACATGGAACTTTAATTTTTTTACCTGTAAATTTTAACTACATAAATAGATGACGGGTAATATATCATATGTGTACTCTTAAAAACACTCTTGTGTTTTATGAGTTTGATAAACAAATCATTTCTATTTTTTCAGTCAACTTTGTCGGACCCCCCCACAAATAATCTTATCTAAAGTTAAGGGGGAAAAATCAAATAAATAGTACCCACTTGTTGATTGTATTGCATCCAATCAAAACCAAATTGTTGGATCACACGATGTAAAGATTGTTGCCACATAGGTCCCATAATTTCGCCCACAACCTACCTCGCGAACCTGTAAATATCCGCCCGCAATAAGTATAATTTGGCAAATATTTAAGCGAATTTGGTGAGTAGTAAATTAAAACAAAATCTGTTACGTATTTGGTACGAGTTTAGTAATTAAGTAAAACATGCGGATACCCGCAGACTAAAATTTTTTATTTTATATTTTTTAGGGTAAAGAAAATCCACTCATATAAAAGGACTCACATTATATAGTTAACTTTATCATTTTTTTGAATTGCTTTTGGTCTAGTATTCTGTTTAATATTTGCGACTTCATATTGACTTAAAACCAAACTTCACTAACATGTGAAAAAATTATAGATGGTTTAATATTATGTTTAATTTGATTTTTATATTATAGATGAAAAATATTATATCTCAAGAAATTTATTTTTGTAAGATATTTTAAAAACCTGTAAAAAATCTGCTGGGTACCAATGCGAGTTTGATAATTTATTTTATATACTGGTGCATGGTTTGGTAATTGACCGGCGTAAACACACACGTATAACGCAAGCGCACGTATCGTTCAAGTAGTATAAAAATATCGATCCCCCGAGAAATTCTTAATTCCTATATTGTTATTAATTGTTGATACTATTTATTTACAAATATCTAATTGAGGGAGAAGGGAATTGATTGCTTGAATGATTTGATTTGTATATTTGCTAAATAAATAAAAAGATAAAAAGACAAAAGAAAATACTAAGGAAAATAAAAGACTCAAAGATCTAGGGTTGTTAATCTTTCTAATATCAATTAAAAGATGAAGTAGTTAAATCATAGTTGGATAATTATTGAATTATTAATTCGGAACACTAAATTATGTAAAAGCCTCTTTCGAATGATCATTTACAAATACCTAGTTATAATCCAATTGAACCATATGTCTATGTCAATTAAATTACCTAGATTCATTAAGGTTAAGTTCCAATTATGACTACCCCCGCCCGACAGGTATATGTCTATCCTGTAAGGAAATCTATTAAAGGGTTATCTATCCTTAAGGAAGATCGTGGGTTGTTGAGACTAAGGTCTTAAACTTAAAATCCCTATGTCTAGTTCATTTTAAGTTTACCTAATCAATTTTATTAGTGATCAGTTAATAAAAAATATTAAGATTATGACTCAACAAATAACTCTTTAATTACCCAAACTATAATCTACCCTTTTTAAATACGGTGATATTAGATTTAATCACAACCCTAGATTTTAACTTAGTTACAACACATAACTAAAGCTGATATAAACTTAAAAGACAAAAAATGAAATTGCAGAAAGTAATTAAAATAAATAAATGAAATGCTAAGGTAAAAGGAAATAACTTCTACTATATACTATTTAGATATCTCCCATAAAATAATAATATATTAACTTGTGATATTTTAAACCAACCGTCCAGAATGGCGGTATCCTGATTAAGTCAAATTCAAATATACCAGCCATAAGGCGGAACAGAATATAAACTTAAACCAACCGTCCAGTGTGGCGGTATCCTCATTAAGTCAGGTTAACCAGATTAAATTAAATAACCAACCGTCCGGAATGGCGGTATCCTTTATTAATCTGATTTTAAATAGTTTATATATCATATTTTAAGGGAGATTAATCTAAATAGCAAAAGTAAAAGAATTACCTTATTACCTCAGCATAGAGACGTTACCCCCTCATGGATGGATATAATTACTACTACAAAGCGTAAATAAAACTGAATAAAAGAAGAAAATATGAAGAACTCTCAATTTATTTATAAAGATTTCAGAGGAAGAGGTACATTTGAAACTAAAAATTCGAAATCTATTTATAGGCAAAAAAAATAATTTTTTATTATTATTTTCTGATTTTTATTTTTTTATTATTTTATTATTTTATTATTTTTTTTTTTTGGATCGCTGAATTTTCGACACGTGGCATGGTGTGCTAAAAAAAGACGGCTCGTTGAATCTTTGACACGTAGCAGACGCCCAAAATTACCAAAATACCCTTTTTGCTCGGGACGCCCAAAATTACCAAAATACTCTTTTCGTCAAATTTCACAATTTTGCTCCAAATCACCTCCAGAATGTCTTGGAACTTTATTTCGGTGTCGGGATGTCCAAAATTACCAAAATACCCTTTGTGTCGAGACGCCCAAAATTACCAAAATACCCTTTTTGTCAAATTTCACCAAATTTCACAGTTTTGCTTCAAATCACCTCCAGAATGTCCTGAAACTTTATTTATCTACAAAATAACACAAAACACATCAAAATATTCACAAAACTCAAGAAACTATACAAATATTAAGTTAAATGAGTGGGAAATAGTGATACATTTATCACTCATCACACCCCCAAACCTAACATTTTGCTAGTCCTCGAGCAAAATACAAAATAAAATAACATAATAAAATTTAACTAAGCCACTTTCGTAGGGATCACGATTGCATTTAGCATATGCAACAAGCCTTTAAACCCCTAGGTGTCCCTAGTGGACGTTGTAGTAGTCTCGTGAAGGTTTACAGCAATGATACCCACAAACATTTATAACGTAAAAAAAAGGTAGTGAAACTAATGCACACAAAAGCAAAAAGACAAGAGAAATAAAGAAGTTAGTGACTAATCATGTGAAACTTCTACTCCAAGTTATTAGTTGTTTTGTTTCATTCTAAATTACTAAATAAGTAAATTCTCCGATTATTTGTACCATTCTTCGTATACACAGCTAACAAAGTATTTAAACAACTCATTTTTGCCCACAACGGTCATAAGTGCAGTTGATAAGAGAGTAATATTTTTGTCCTAAAGTTTTATCAGAATTCACATCTTTTTGTAGCATGGAATAATTTTTCTGATTTTTCTGATTTTTTCTTTGATTTTTTTCTTTTTTTTCTTTTTATTTATATACAATATCTTCCATCTATGTAGCGAGCTTTAGGTCGGTGACTCCCAAACCAGTTGGCTTTAGGGCATCAGGTGTTAAGACACCCCTAAGGACTTAATTACTCAGACTTCAGATATATATACATATATATAAAATTTTCATCATTTTTTGATCCATGTAACGAGTTTTGGGCCAATGACTCCCAAACCAGTTGGTTTTAGGGCACTAGGTATTAAAATACCCTTACAGACTTATATAACTCGGATCTCAGATGTATTTTTTTTTTATTCCATCACTATATTTTTAGATGTTTCCTCCAAATGAACTAGAGTACTGGATATTACAAACTTTTCAATTTTAGCTTATGTCTGTATGTTATCATGTATGTTGATAATACCTGCTAACTAAGTATATGAAGATTCATTTTAGTCAGTTTAATGGAGAATTTACATATTTAATAATTCAAAAGTGAATAAACAAAAATTAACTTGTTTTGAATTAGGTTTGAAATACGTCTCAGGAGTGGAAATTCCTTACACAACTATTTCTTACCAATTTCATCTTTTTAGTCAACATAACAACAAAACATTTCTACTGGTCATATAACTATAATTTACATGTGGTTTTAAAAGTTTAATCAAAGGCTCAGTTTATGGTGTGTGACTAACTGTCGAATGGACTTCCCGTTGTAGATTCCCCAGAGGGAAGGTGGAGCGAGGCTCACTTAAATACCCAAGCCCCTTAGGCTCTTATCGCTTGTTGTCAGGAATAAACAACGAGTCCTCCAAACTAGTCTGTCACAACACGCTACAAGTGAATGATTATCTAGGTGCCTCCACAGCTTTTCCTTATAAAAAGGTTGTGAGTGAAGGAAGACACCAAACCATTACCTAGCTTTAAATATGCCCTTTGTTTTATTTATTTTTAATTTTTTTGTATTTTTCGAAAAATTTTGGGCTAAAAATAAAAACACAATACAAACAAGTACTATTAACTATTCCTCACCCCCAAACCTAAATGAGACATTGTCCTCAATGTCTTAAAAAGTAGAAGAAGAGTTTAGAAGATAGTACCTGGTTAAATGGGTTGCCTCCCAGCTAGCGCTAAATTTTTTGTCTTCAGCCAGACGTGACTGAAATATATCTGTCAAGGTGGTTTCAGCGTCGTTTTGGATGTCCGATTAAAGACATTCCCATGTGCGTTGCTTTTGAAAAGTCTCTTCCAACGGTAAAGTGGCAAAAAGAGTTTTGTCTCATTCAGTGCTTGTGCCACCTTTTTTATCTTTGTTGCTCCAGTGATTCCTGAAATGAAAGAAAGAAAATCAGGAGGTCTTGTATGGTGCTTGACTTGGAATGGAAGTTCCATTCTGTCAAGCTTCTGAGTGATTTCTTTGATTTGTACTCCCCAAAACAGCGATGTTTTTCCTGAATGTTCTGGATCTTTATTAAGGTCAGACATTTGCTCCTCCATTTGCTCTGCTTCTTGCTCCACCTTTTCTTCACAGATGTATTTGAAAATTTTCATTTAAGCTCTTCATCTGTCATCTGTGAAATACATGTTTCAAAATTGTTAACCTGATGATGAAAAGAAATGTCAGATTTTAGGTCTTCATCCTCTGATCTGAGTGAACTGATTGGCTTAGGTAGATCGTCTTCAAACATTATTGCAAAGCATTCTCCAAGATCTGCATTCTGAGGAAGGAAAGTTTCATCCTTCCTTGTTGGTGCAGTTGGTACAAAAAACTCAGTTTCTTCATCCTCGTCAGAGTCGGAATAATAAAAATCAAATTGAGACTTTGTTGGTGCAGGCTCCTGAACTGATACCTCTGATTCTTGATACTGCTCAGCCTCATCCTCTGTTATGATGTCATGATGAATCTCAGGATATTGAAAGGCTTCTTCAGTATTATTTGAATTTGCTTCGTGAGATATGTGATTTAGGTTATCTGTTAATTGTCTAACTTGATCTGTCATTCTTTGTATATATGCTGCTTGACTCTGAATTTGTGCTTCAAATAGAGCTTCCCGTTCCTCGAACAAATCTTTGAGCATGTCATTCAACTGATCTTTCTCTGATGGTTCTGGTTTCTGATGAAGATCGTAGATGGATGGTGGATAAGATGGAAAATGTGATGATTCTTTGTACCTTGATGATTCCAATAATTCTGCCACTCTGAAGGTATATACATTGATCGCTCGGGTGGTTACCATCACATATTACACATCTCCCCATTTCATTCTGATGAGCAAATGTAGTATTGCTTGGTTCTGGCTTCCAGTGATAGTTGTTGGGCTGGAAAACGGGCCTCAGAAAACTAGACTGTTGCTCTCGGATTTGGGGTGTATCTCTTCTAGTAAAGCTCGTAATGTTTCAAAATGTTCCATTTTTTCAATCACCTGAAAACAAAAGAAAGAAATAAAAATTACAGATAATAATAAAGAAAATTAGATACAAGTAAATTAGATAGCTTCAAAATTAATAACTCAAGAAAAATAAGTCCCCGGTAACGGCGCCAAAAACTTGACCGGCGTAAACACACACGTATAACGCAAGCGCACGTATCGTTCAAGTAGTATAAAAATATCGATCCCACGAGGACTTAATTCCTACTATTGTTATTAATTGTTGATACTATTTATTTACAAATATCTAATTGAGGGAGAAGGGAATTGATTGCTTGAATGATTTGATTTGTATATTTGCTAAATAAATAAAAAGATAAAAAGACAAAAGAAAATACTAAGGAAAATAAAAGACTCAAAGATCTAGGGTTTAATCTTTCTAATATCAATTAAAAGATGAAGTAGTTAAATCATAGTTGGATAATTATTGAATTATTAATTCGGAACACTAAATTATGTAAAAGCCTCTTTCGAATGATCATTTACAAATACCTAGTATAATCCAATTGAACCATATGTCTATGTCAATTAAATTACCTAGATTCATTAAGGTTAAGTTCCAATTATGACTACCCCCGCCCGACAGGTATATGTCTATCCTGTAAGGAAATCTATTAAAGGTTATCTATCCTTAAGGAAGATCGTGGGTTGTTGAGACTAAGGTCTTAAACTTAAAATCCCTATGTCTAGTTCATTTTAAGTTTACCTAATCAATTTTATTAGTGATCAGTTAATAAAAAATATTAAGATTATGACTCAACAAATAACTCTTTAATTACCCAAACTATAATCTAACCCTTTTTAAATACGGTGTGATATTAGATTTAATCACAACCCTAGATATTTAACTTAGTTACAACACATAACTAAAGCTGATATAAACTTAAAAGACAAAAAATGAAATTGCAGAAAGTAATTAAAATAAATAAATGAAATGCTAAGGTAAAAGGAAATAACTTCTACTATATACTATTTAGATATCTCCCATAAAATAATAATATATTAACTTGTGATATTTTAAACCAACCGTCCAGAATGGCGGTATCCTGATTAAGTCAAATTCAAATATACCAGCCATAAGGCGGAACAGAAATATAAACTTAAAACCACCGTCCAGTGTGGCGGTATCCTCATTAAGTCAGGTTAACCAGATTAAATTAAATAACCAACCGTCCGGAATGGCGGTATCCTTTATTAATCTGATTTTAAATAGTTTATATATCATATTTTAAGGGAGATTAATCTAAATAGCAAAAGTAAAAGAATTACCTTATTACCTCAGCATAGAGACGTTACCCCCTCATGGATGGATATAATTACTACTACAAAGCGTAAATAAAACTGAATAAAAGAAGAAAATATGAAGAACTCTCAATTTATTTATAAAGATTTCAGAGGAAGAGGTACATTTGAAACTAAAAATTCGAAATCTATTTATAGGCAAAAAATAATAATTTTTTATTATTATTTTCTGATTTTTATTTTTTTATTATTTTATTATTTTATTATTTTTTTTTTGGATCGCTGAATTTTCGACACGTGGCATGGTGTGCTAAAAAAAGACGGCTCGTTGAATCTTTGACACGTGGCAGACGCCCAAAATTACCAAAATACCCTTTTTGCTCGGGACGCCCAAAATTACCAAAATACTCTTTTCGTCAAATTTCACAATTTTGCTCCAAATCACCTCCAGAATGTCTTGGAACTTTATTTCGGTGTCGGGATGTCCAAAATTACCAAAATACCCTTTGTGTCGAGACGCCCAAAATTACCAAAATACCCTTTTTGTCAAATTTCACCAAATTTCACAGTTTTGCTTCAAATCACCTCCAGAATGTCCTGAAACTTTATTTATCTACAAAATAACACAAAACACATCAAAATATTCACAAAACTCAAGAAACTATACAAAATATTAAGTTAAATGAGTGGGAAATAGTGATACATTTATCACTCATCAGTAATGAAAATTAAAATTCGAAGCGGATATAGTGCGAGTTTGGTAATTTATTTACATATGCGGGTGCATGTGCAGATTTGGAAATTACAAATCCAACGCGCGCGCGCATTTAGCCATATAATTAAACATTTGGATTTGGTGTTGAGTTCAATATTAATATTGTGCTGAGTTCTTTTATAAATATGATTAATAATTATTCGATAAGAATTTATAAATTACTAAATTTTAATAATTTATTACTATATATACACAGGTAGCAGAAGATTATTAAAAAAATGAGTATAAAAAATATTAGTATCGGATCCCAATTCTATAATTAGTGGGATGTCTCCAAGAAGTTCACTATATCCAATATCCAATGCCGAAAATGGCATTTACACCTCATATAACCTATGGCTCTTACACGCTTTCACTCCATTTTGTTTATTAAAAAGAAGTTCACATGCAATAAGTAAATTTATGACCAATAAATTTTTTAAGATTCTCTTTTTTATCTATGCTAAAATTGTATAGTAAAGATTCCTTTTTTTTTTTTTTATTCTATTTAATTTTCTTAATAACTAGACACTAATTAATTTGTATTTCTCAATTAAGATCTTATGTAAATTGAAGCACATTCAGTATGTTTACGTTGTGAATAGGCCCAATTATATATCTCTAAATAATTAGAAGAATGCTTATACATTTAGGGAACAGAATTAAAATTCTTCCCTAATATAAGCTATGTTGAAACTTGTATATTATTCTTCACCATTCATTTGTTAAATTATATTTCATTAATTATCAATCATTAACTTGTATTCCTTTAGCCAAACCTCATCTTCTCTAAAGCTTAATTTATTTCGCACCCCTTATATTATGCCTAGAATCAGCAAGTCTTTTCAGCCTTAAAAAGATTTGGAAGAGACTCTTCTTTCACATTATACAAATTAAAGGGTCAGATTTACCTGAACCCCTACTCATTGTATGTGAAAATAAAAGTGGTTTACAACCAGAGTCATAGATTATTTCTCCACTAAATTTATTTGGTCATATAAAACTTATAATACAGAGAGCATCCTGCCACATAAATTAACAAAAATGTTTAAAAAGAAATAATACCCTATACGATTGCATCTCTTGGCCCTCTCAACTATGGACTTCGATTCAATGTTGAATTAGGTTTCGTGTTTAACTTTTTACTAATTATGATTAATAGTCATTGAATAAGAATTTATATAAAACTAATTCAACTCAATATTAGATCTAAATTCTTGAAATATATAGGATGAGCTGATACTTTCTTCTCTTCACAAAAGAAACTGAGGACTGAGGAGTGGCAAAAGACAGAAAGCCATGATTCATGTCTCATGTTAAAAGCTTCTTTACAAAGACTTGTTAGCTAATGTCCCACCCTCCACTTTCCCATCTCAACTCACAGTTCCAACCACTAACTTTTTGTTTTTGTTTTTTTAAATTAATTATCCCTTTGGGATTCTGTAAGTCAACTTCTTAATTTGTTGCTATAGCTACTATAAATACCCCATCACTCAGCTCATTCATCCAACATATTTAGCTAGAGACAAAACACTACTGCTGCATTATTCATATTAATTTCTTCTTAATATTATCATTTTTCAAGTAATTTGTTAATTATATGGAGCATGAGGATGTGCCATCAGCTCCTTCAACTCCAGCCACTCCAGGCACTCCTGGGGCTCCTCTCTTTGGTGGGTTCAGAGGAGAAAGGGGTGCCCTTGGAAGAAAATCACTTCTTAAAAGCTGCAGGTGCTTCAGTGTTGAAGAATGGGCCATTGAAGATGGAAGATTGCCCTCTGTTTCCTGCTCATTGCCCCCTCCTCCTGTCTCCCTTGCGAGAAAGGTAAGAAACTCATATCACCCCTCGTGTTCTTTTTCCCCCATTGAATGGGGGTGATAACTGATAAGTGATGCTTTTTCTTGATTTGTTTTTTTTTTTTTTTCACTTTTTGGAGAAATCAGGTGGGTGCAGAATTCGTAGGGACACTTATACTAATCTTTGCGGGGACAGCCACAGCTATTGTGAACCAGAAAACACAAGGCTCAGAAACCCTAATTGGCCTCGCCGCCTCTGCCGGACTTGCTGTCATGATCGTTATATTATCCACCGGTCACATCTCCGGCGCCCATCTCAATCCTGCTATCACCATTTCCTTTGCTGCCTTAAAACACTTTCCATGGAAACATGTACACATAAACAACCCTAGATAGCAACCATGTGTTTCCACTTTTCTTCTTTAAAAAAGAGGGAAATTACCATAGTCCCAATCGAAAAATATACGAAAATTCAGTCAAATTTCTCTAAAACTTCACGTGGAAAATGGTAATTTCCCTTTAGTTTTTTTTTTTTTTAAGACGTAAATTAGTAATTGTATATTTGGTTTTGTTTAATAATGGCAGGTACCAATTTATATAGGAGCTCAAATAATGGCATCATTATGTGCTGCATTTGCATTAAAGGGGATTTTTAATCCAGTTATGGGAGGAGGAGTCACAGTCCCTTCAGTGGGATATGGCGAAGCTTTTGCTTTGGAATTCATAATTAGCTTCAATCTCATGTTTGTTGTCACTGCTGTGGCCACCGACACCAGAGCTGTAAGTTAATTTCTTTACATTACATTAGATCTGCAACCAATTTTTCTTTTTTCTTTTTTAAAACAAAAGAAAAACTGAATTGTTTTTAAATCATTTGAGAGAAAATAGTAAAAAAATAGTATTTTAAAACGACTTTATGCATGCATGATGTGGCCCTTTTTCCTAAGATGGTCCAATATAGGAGAAAAATTTACATTCATTTATATATATATATTAAAATTAATTAATACTATTTAAGAGAGAAAATTATTAATTAACATAAGATATATACTTTAAATGTTCCCATTTTCATTTTGTTTCCTTTTTCTTTTTTAAAAATAATAGTAAAAGCCAGTAAAAACCATATATAACATTAATAATTTTATAAAAATATATCATGCATGCCTCTTTCTTTTGGTTTCAAATTCATTACCAAGACAGACCTTCCGAGAATTATCAAAGAGACAGAAGTATTTAATATTCAAATTATTTAACTATCTGCAAATTGCAAACCCATAGACAGGAGTCAATGAAGAAAGTGGGCACCCTGCAAGTTCCATTTCCAATGAAATTAAATACTCATAAGATAATACAAACGGTGATGTTAGTGAATCTTAAATACAAGCTGACCATATTTCTTAAATCAAGATGTGATCCCAGAGCTAGAGATCACACATCCAGAGAAATCAATTATGTTTTTAATCTTTCAGTATCATTTATATTTTACTGCATCTCAAAGGATGAAAAAAAAAAATCTTAAATCTCGATTACAATTCAGGATGATATTTTATTCTAAATAAAAAATTGAGATGATTTTTTGTTTCAAATAATTTTTTTTTAATCTAAAAATCTCGTATCCCAATCAGTTTGATTCGAGAACCGAGATGATTTTGTCCCGATTCAAAATACGAAATGAAACAAGATCAAGATTGAAAAATCCTAACTATTGATTGTCATGTCTACCATCACCAAGCCAAATTTACAACTTATATTTGTTGAAACCCAATTGATGATCACAGTAATATCATAGGGTAGATGTAATGGTGGTGAAGTGCTTATATATGGGTTGAGTAAATCCAGATTAGTCTCTTAATTAGTTAGACCCAATAACTACATCACCAATTTTTTAAACAATAATACACCAAAAGACACACCATAAACTTATAATTTTTATATATGGTGTGTGCAGAAAAACTTGTAAAAGATATAAATGTGACCAGCCCATTGATAAAAATTGGTACTGCACGTGAGAGATTTGTTAAGCCCTTATTAGCAGTAAAGTAACAATTTATGTATGAGAATATAATACAATTAATATACAAATTTAAAAAAAGAAAGGGAAAAATTGAGATGAAATTAAGGGGGATGCATAGAATCTTCTAATGTGAAGCTGTGTATGAAATCTGTCATTGTGCAGGTGGGAGAGTTGGCGGGAATCGCGGTTGGAGCAACTGTCATGCTCAACATACTCATTGCTGGGTATGTTCAATTGTCTTTGCTAACTCAACAAATAATTAATGTTAATCTAATCATCACATTCAAATATTATTAACTCTGGAAAAATAATTTGAACTTGGGATGATCTCTTGAAACCTCTAGTTTTGTGATATGGTGTGCAGACCATCAACGGGTGCTTCAATGAATCCAGTAAGAACACTGGGGCCAGCAGTAGCAGTAAACAATTACAAGGCGATATGGGTCTACCTTACTGCTCCCATTCTTGGGGGGCTATGCGGTGCAGGAACCTATTCTGCTGTCAAGCTGCCGCAGGAAGACACTGACGCTCTTGCAAAGCCGGCAACAGCAAGCAGCTTCAGAAGGTGAATGATCAACGCTGTCCCAAGTCCTACATAAATAATCCGACAACTTTTTATGAGCAAAGAGCAAAAAATAAAGATGTCAACAAGAGGAAAAAACGTAATCAAAGGTTCTGGTGTGTGCAGACATATTAGATCTGTCAAAAAAATGAATAAGTGCAATGCCTGAATCAAATGCGTGTATAATTAGTCAAGGTAGAGACAAAGGATAGGTTATGAGGTTTGACAGTTGGCCTTCATTTACAGTATATATTGGAGTTCCGTGATAAGCTATGGCTGTGTTTAGAAGAGAGAGAAAAAAAAATGAAACAGTTTCCGGTGTGTGAAGCATTGCTCTGTAAGTTTCATGTTATTTTTGCTTATATTTCTGGTCAAGCATGTAATTTATGTAAAGGATTGAGATATGAAATCTAATCTCCTCAGTCATATTCTCCTCCAAAAAAATTGGTATAGATTTGTGACGACAGTGTAACGTCTACATATCATAACAAAAACTGATGGATCCTATGTACCCAAGATCAATCTTGAGTTTAATTTGAACAGAAACAACAGGAGAAGGAAAAGATTCAAGGAAAAAGGAAACTCTAGAGTTGAGTAGACCCGGCCACGGTTCCGGTTCGGAACCGGAACCGAACCGGTTTCCAACCGAACCGGAATGGGACCGATTCGGTTGGGGTTCCACCCCAACTCGAACCGGTCCGAACCGGTGGAACCGTACGGTTCCACCGGTTCGGACGGTTCCAACCGGAACCGAACGGTTCCGGTTGGAACCGTCGGGTTCCTGTTGGAACCGTAGGGTTCCAACAGGAACCCTAAGGCCCCCAACGGCTAGTAGCCGTTGGGGGCCTTATTAGTTATTCCCCCAACGGCTACTACCGTTGGGGGATGCAGGGAGCCGTTTGGCTCCCTGCCAAACGGCTCCCTGCCAAAAAAAAAAAATAAAAATAAAATTATAAAATTTTTTTTATTATATAAAATAAAAATTACTAATGTACCCCTAATAACGGTAATAAAACGGTTATATTTAGGGGCATTTTTGGTATCAAAAAAATTCTAAAATTCTATAAATAGGATTCATTTTTCATAATTTCATCACAACCAATTTCTCAACTCTCTCATTTTCTATAAATCTCTTATTCTCAATCTTACTTCAATACAATTCTCTTATTTTAGTTGTTAATTAATTTGTTATCACATTCGGCATTCGCATCGCAATTATTCAAATGGCAAGCTCATACGAGAACATAATGTCAAATATGCCGACCCAAGAGAGCGGCCCCAGTGTCAGTGCACAATCACGGAGAAGAGAAGTTAAGGCTCGGTCCTCCGATATTTTCAAAATTCATTTTAATTTGGAACGCCTAGACGATGGTTCACAACGAGCAATTTGCAACTATTGTGGGTTATCTATAAATTTTCTGGTGGATACGGAAATATGATCAAGCACATGGAGAAACATCATCCGGTTGAATTTGGCATTGATACGACACAGACTCAAATGGCCAGGTACGCATCATCTAGTAGAGGTACGAGTAGTGTAGATTTATTAAATATTCTGATGCAAAAAATAGAGAAGAATTTGCGAAATTAACATGTATGGCACATCTTTCTTTAAGCTTTGGTGAAAAACTTCATTTTACTAATTACGTGCATAATGCTTTAAACCCTGCTGCATGTAGAATGACTCGAAACACAACAAAACGTCATATTTTCAAATTATATAAAGATGGTAAAATTATTTTAAATGAAATATTTAAAGAAATGAAAGGTCGTATTTCTATATGTTCTGATATTTGGAGTGATCATTGGCAAACACACTCATACATGGGTGTGACTTGTCATTGAATTGATTGGCAAACACACGATCGTCCTCGGACCGATTAAATTTTCTAGAGATGTTCCAACACGTTGGAATTCTACTTATTTTCTTTTATGTCAAGCACTTCAATACAAAGATGCATTATGTAGTTTTTTTTCTCAACATGTTCAAAATATCACACTTTATCCTAGTCAATGGGATATTTGTGAAAGAATTTTAGATATTTTAAGAGTTTTTAATGATGCTACTTTAGTTTTTAGCGGTGTTTATTATCCCACTGCACATTTATTTCTTCTTGAAAGTTTGAATATTGTTGGCACTCTCGATGAACATGTTGACAGTGACAACCCTAATGATATTGTTTTGCTCGAAGCCATTACTGTTATGAAGGTAAAATGGTTGAATTATTTTAGAGAAATTCCTTTACTTTATCTTATTGCTGCTGTGTTTTTGATCCTAGATTTAAATTAGAAGGTTTGAATGGTGGTTTACAAGCTTACTATGGTTATTTAGGAATATTAGATGACATTGATATTACGAGCATAATGACGAATTTAAAAAGTGATTTAATTATTTTATTTAATGATTATATTGTAAGATATAACTTAGGAACAATAGGTCAGTCTAGTAGTAGCGAACCGGTAATTCAACCAAGACTTAGCGCAAGGGATCGTTGGTTATTACAACGAAATAAAAAATCTAGGGATACGACAACAACTAATAACCCTGAATTAGATAATTATTTATCTACAAATTTTGAGTTTTCTAATGAAAGTTTATGCAGTAAAAATTTTAAAATCCTTGAATGGTGGAACCGGCATCAAAATATATATCATGTTTTATCTATTATTGCTAAAGAGATATTGGCAGTACCTATTTCCACCGTTGCGGTTGAGCAAGCCTTCAGCTTGGGAGGTAATATATTGGAAGCTAGGCGATCTTCATTACATCCAAGCACTCTAGAAGCAACAGCTTGTGTGGATGATTGGACTCGAGCTGATCTGAGACAACAAGAAGATGCCCCCGATGATTTTGAAGATTTGTTCGATAATGGCAATGCTTCTGCAACAAGTGCAAGCGGAAGCTGCGGACCCGGAGCCGAAGGATCAACTGATAATGATGATTGATAAATGTAAAATTATAATTTACAAAGGGGATATGTCTTAAACTTGTAATGGAACTACGTGAGCTTTGATTCCTCTCACCCTTGGAGGATACGTAGGCAACTTAAATTTTAAAAAATTTAAGCTCAAGCTCTTCAATGTAATAAATTTTTTTTTTTATTTATAAATTTAATCTCATTTTTTTAATTAATAAATTTTTTTTTATTTAATGATTTGACTCCTCTCATTTTTTTATTTTAATTAATTAAAAAAAAAAAGAACCGAACCGAACCGGAACCGAACCGTTCGGTTCCGGTTCGGTTCGACTTTCCGGTTCCACTTAAGTGTGGAACCGGAACCGAACCGGATTTAACCGGTTCGGTTCCGGTTCCACACTTGTGGAACCGGAAACCGGCCGGTTCGGTTCGGTTCCGAACCGGAACCGAACCGCCGGCCGGGTCTAGAGTTGAGTACTGTAAGAAACTTCTACAGTGAAGTCTCCTTTTGCAATACGCATATCAAGAGTTAATATTGATCTTGGTTAAGAAAGTAGATTGTTAATCATAAACATGCTCAAAAAAAAATAAAAAATGAAGGAAATCCATTTGAAAAATTGATACAATGAATTCAATTTAGCGATAAGAATCTGCTTGGTTTCTAGATTACGGACAAGTTCCACACAAAAAGAAAGTTGTATTCTCGTAAGCATGAGTGCAACACATGCACATTGCAATTTGGAGAAACTGTTTCATAACAGATCTTACCAGTTCATGCTTGAAGAAGAATTTTCACCTATAAAATTCACCTGGAAATTTAGTCTAATCCTAGTGTTTTGGTAGAATTGGATGCTCAATATAAAGAGGTGAGTTTAGGTAGGAATAACTTTGTTTACTTATTACTATAAGCTCCGAGCACCATCGGAGAACTGAGATGAAATCTGAAACTAAATGTCATTTTATTCCACTATAGTTCCATGTTTTTTCATAGAAATTTACATTAGCTTGCTTAAAAAACTAGTGAAAAATAATTCAGGTCTTTGAGAACAACACAAAGGTTTCAAAATCAGCCTTGTGTCTCCGAAGAAAAACTCATCAATTTGCCAACGGGGACCTGGAGATTAAAGAGATTTTAAAACCAGATCGCAATGTCATTCAGGTACACTTGCCATTTCAATTCAATCACCGATTGACAAAAAAGATATTTAATCAATTGCAACAAATAAGTAATTAACTATAAGCCCACACACGGTTAGAGCAAATTAATATCCAATTTTCGTATAAATATAAGAAAAATCAACTAATAAATTTGTTCACTCGCGAAATGAAGTAAAAAATAATGATAAAAATACTAACCTAAACAACTAATGCCCTGTATGATTGCAGCTTCAGCTAAATGATGATGTCTCCTTTTCTCTTTCGGCTCCAAATTAATACAAGGCTTCCCACAATTCTCAGCAACCAAACAAGTTAAAAACGGATCCTCAAAAATATTTTCCTCCATTTTCTTTTCTTTTCTTTTCCCACACATTCTCACCCACCAAACAGACTTCATCCTTCCCCATCGCAAAAACAAACCCGAACCCACCAATCCAATCCCAAAAAAAAAAAAAAAAAAAAAAAAACCCACGAAATAATTACCCAAAACAACAACTCAGACGGGCAAAACCCGTCGAGTCCGACCCCAATCACTTACTGGTCGGTCGTAGCATTTCCTCCATAGATGAAGCGCCAAGGATGCGATCAACACGCCGATAACATCTGCGACGGCGTCCTTGAATGATGCTCCGGCAGACGGGAAGAGGCCGACATGATCTGCAGCTTCCTTGGCAGCACCGGCTAAAAGGGAGAGGATGGATCCGACCCGGATTGAGTGGGTCCGAAGAAACGAGTAACGCGAAAGGGTTGCTAAGAAAGAGAAGAAAAGAGTGAGAACTAGACAGAAGATGAAGTGATAGAGCTTGTCTCGAGCTAGCCAAGGATCCTGATCTTGGTCAATGGCAATGCTGTCCATTACAGAAACAAGGGAGGGAAGGTGTTGGGTTTTGTTTTGGACCCTTTGGATCACTTGTACAAGTACCTTTTTACTTTTAGATTTTGTTTGATTGCTGAGAAAAAAGTGAACATTTTCAAATCATCTTCATTATATACTTGAAGAATTTTTTTATTTAATTTGATATGAAAATTTTAATCTGGAATGAATGATGATAAATTTGTAAATTTCCTGATTCATTTATACGTACTGCAGGATAATTTATTCGAAAATCGGCAATAAATCATTCATCGAAAATATTCAAATAAAAAATAATAAAATTGATATTTCACGTGTATATATCTATATAATAAAGGAGAATGGTGTTGGAGGAAAGAGAATGTATCCAACGGTTCTCTTTATGTGGCTTAATTAACGGCCCAGATCATTTCATTGGTAATTGTAGAAAAGAGAGTGAATTGATTGATGGAAATGGTCAAAAATTTTCAAATTAAAAAATAGAAAGTTAAAATAAAATCATTTAATTATGTAACATCGTGCCGTAGGCACGGGCAAAAAATGTAACACCGTGCCGTAGGCATGGGCCAAATACTGTAACACCGTGCCGTAGACACGGGCAAAAACTAGTATATATATATATGAATACATATACATAATTCCAACTAGTAGTGGTAACATAATCAGAACTTAATTTAACGTTGAAATGAATGTAATTCAAGTGCTAACCTGATATTACTTGTACTGTTAAGCTAAACAGTCCTACGGAATTACCCGTGATATTCTTAGTCAGACAGTTGGCTATGAATTGATATGTTTTTCAATTAAGTCCTTTAAGAAGTATAGTTTGATGATATAAGGTTTATGATTTGGTTGTCAAGTTCTAAATTCTAATTCAGATTATGTTCTTTTTGTAAGAACATGTGATAGCTGTGGGTTTTACATATTCCGTTTAAACCTGATCGAATGATTTGACAACAGAGTTTCCAACATTTCTAAAAAAATATTTTCTCACGAATCTCCATTGTCAAGAGACGTATCTTGTCTCTAGATTATTAGATTGTGCTACAAATATATATAGGGAAATGCTATGAGAAAGAGAAAAAAGTAATTAATATTTTGATAGTTTTTTTCATTTCCCATAAAAATAATGTCAAAATTTTCATTAAATGAATTCTTAATGAGTACTTTAAGGATACTCGTTAGTATAACTCCCATATATATATTGTATTAAAAAATCATCAATTTCATCTTCTCGATTTTGCTTCATTGTACAATCTTAATGCTCTAATTCATCTTACTGATTAATTAGTGGATTTTTTCCTCCCTGTTTCTAGCTTCTTTGTTGTCTTTGAATGGTTGTTTCAGTTAGAGTATTTACAGTTTTATAGGGTATCGCAACATACCATGAAAAATTCAAAATTTTTCAATTTCAAAATTTTTTCATTAAACTATTAAAATAAATTATTTATTTTAATATTGAATCCCAAAACCAATTTTGGAAATGTCCAAAAAAATCTCTTGGTCGAAAATTAGCATAAATTGCAAACTTTTACATTTTTATTATTTTAGTCCAAAAATGTCAATTACACATTTAAGTGTTTTCAAAACACTATCAAAATGATTGGTATACTTCTAATATACGTAATTACATCCATAAAATGAAAATTCCCAATTTTAGTATTAGGCAACCCTAATTTATTTAATTAATCAAATTAACCAAATAATACTAAAATCAACTTCTCAAATGTCTTACCACAATCAAAACACACAAGAACAATTCTATGGTTTTATAAAGTGGCATAAAAACTCTAGAATGACAACTCATCATTCGTTAACTAAATTAAACTTCAATAACACTTATTAAGCTTAAAAGATTATCACATATGCATACTTTCTTCCCAACAAGATTCCAAGAAGCAAAACTCATATTTAAGAGGAGGAAAAACAAATAATACATTATATGTTTTCAAATAAGGCAAGTGGAAACAATTTCCTAATGAAAGAATTAAGGAAACTTACCTTAAAATTCTAATTCTTCAATATAATTGAAAATTGATCATCCCACCCCTCCCTGCCACCCCCTGCCATTCCCCTCTCCTTTGTCCCCTAATAAATTTACCATAATACCCCTCTCATTGTGTGAAATGACTCAAATAATTATTACATATTACAAAATTTATGTATTTATATATATTAATTTAAAAAGAAATTATATACTAATTATAACTCACTTTCCGATTTTATAAATTATTTTTTTATTTTTGTTAATAAATATTACAGATTTCGTATCTATTCATTTATTTTTTGATTCATTTTTAATTTAATTAATACTACTTATGTATTAAAATAATATAATTTAACCAAATAAAATTAAATTATCAAATAAATATTTTGATAGTCTTTTTATAAAATAGATTTCGTATCTATTCATAAATTTTTTGTTCTTTTTTTTTTTTTGATTTTTCCTTTAATTCCGAAAATGGGTCACTCGTTATAGTATTCGTAATCAATTATGGTTCGAAGTATTGAGTATATTACAAAGTGTGCCAGGAGAAGACTTTAGAGGCATATAGATTAGAATTTATGTTTTTATATTTTAAAGTGTAACTTTTTATGTTGTTATTTGTACTATTTTTAAATAAATATTTTTCTAATATACATGAGAAATTTTTTATAATACATAAGTAATGTTAAATGAATTAAAAAAGAATCACAAAAATTAAATGAATAAATGAACACAAAATAAATAATAATAATAATAATAAAGATGAAATTTGTAATATTTATTAAACAAATAAAAAAAATATATAAAGTAGAGAAAATATAAATTTTTAAAAAAATTATAAAATAAAAAATTTAATTAATAAAATAAAATAAGTACTTATGTTATTTTTATATTTTATATATATCAATATATAAAAGTGGGATATATTTTGTTTATTTGGGAAATTGAATTTTTGATAAAGATAAGGGACAAATTCGGAAATGCAGGGGAGACAAAAAAAAAAGTAATTGTCAGGGGAGGGGGGAAGATAAGGCCTCATATAATTACCTTAGAATTTGATTTCCCAATTTTCTCTCACTTAGGTTATTTGGGAAGTCTTTTTCTTTTCTTATATTAAAGAACAACAACAATCATCTAATTAAAATGGCCACGTTGGTCGAGAGAAGGGATGGGGTGTTTAAGGAATATTTTTTTGAACAATTTTAAAATAAAATATTTACATCCACTAACACCTAACTAATACATATGTACCCATTAAAATAAAACACATGTCATAAATTAATTAACCTTTAATTAATCAATTCAATTAATTTAAATATATCATGTATTTTAACATTTACACTGATTGAAAAAAATACATCCATAGGTAACATGTGTCAAAAAATATTTGATAATTAATTAATATGCATCTGATCAAATTATGTATCTAATACATATACACATTAATTTAGGAAATTACCATATGTGAAATTTTCGTTTAATCGTTAAACAATTTACAAATAATCGATATTATTCATAATAAATTGCCCTAGTGTTCTACGAGTATTTTTAATTACGTAAGACTCTATAAGTTCAGGTATATCCATCACGGAATCCAATTTTGTATCCATAATTCACCCACTCGTAAATTATGACGATCACATATATTCTCGCTGAATTATACAAGTTGAGATCTTCGCATACGTATAAACCTTCCATCATATGAATCCGGAACAGAGATATAGATATAATCATCAAATCTCATAAGGTATAATCTCGTTGACGTATAGATATGCGATTTCTCAATAACACTAAGAAATTATTTCTGAATGTACCATGGCCATGGATTTGACAAATCACAATCTCATGAAGTGAACACCTAAATCCTGTATGCATGACTGACAGATCCTCTCTGGGTACATCACTGGATATAATTAGCATCAGTCCACACCCAATAAACAGATGAAGGTCTAACCTAAAAAAAGTCGAAGACGTGACTGCCATCAAAGTGTGGAAGATAACTTATATATCCATTGTGGTATCTCAAGTCTAAGGACCATTATGCTACTCAACTCGAGAAGATTCCTATTGACGCAAGCGTACCATCTATTAGGAATCTTCGGTGAGTCGTTCAGTGTTCATCTACTATGAACACCTACATGTCTATATGAGTCTCCCCATACTCGTGACTCATTGAGATAAACCACCGAAATCCAATATTTTGATATACAACATGTACCGGTCTCTCGGTTTTACTTACCGACCAAGAATGTATACTTTGACCAGGAACAGTTCAAGAATGATACTGTTATAACATTTCTCAATATCAATTGCGACGCTTTTGTAATTATGTTATAACTTAATCTTTTCTAGGTCTTGTACGTCTTTATCATTTAAAAGAAACTATATCGATGAAACTGCATATTTCATTCATAATAAAATATTATTCATACACGTATTTATAGGAAAATATATGAGAAATTTGCATGTTGAGTACCAACTCCAACAATTTCCCCCACGTACTCCAGTGCCAAACCTATTGTATCTCATACCCATCGCCTATGAATGCTTATCAAATAACTTAGGAGGAATAGCCTTGGTAAGCGGATCTGTTACGTTGTCCTTACTCTGTATCTTGTATACGAAAATGTCTCCACACGACAAAATATCTCGAATTATGTGGTACTTTCGTTCCACATGCTTCGACTTTTGATGTGTCATGGGTTCCTTTGCTTGCGCAACAGCTCCAATATTATCACAGTGCAGAGGAATCAGATTCTCAATGCTTGAGACAACTCCCAATTATGTGACAAGCTTCTAATCCAGACAGCTTCTTTTGCAGCCTCAGTGGTGGAATCAGTTGTTGATCCCTGTTTGAAACTTTTCCAACTGACTGCAGCATCGTTAAGGGTAAATACAAATCCTGATGTAGACTTTCTATCATCCAGATCCGATCGAAAATATGAATCCGTATACCCATTAACTTGCAGTTCTCCTTCTCCATAAATCAAGAACTTTGTAAGGGTTTTTAGGGGGTATTACCGGGTAACGCAGCGGAACGCAAAAAATCAAATGTTTCCAATTTCAATAATTTTTCTTGGGTAATTAAAATAAACTAATTTATTCTAATTACTCAATACTCAAAAATTCAATTTTTTACCCAAAATTCATAATTTTTCCTTAATTGTCGTGAGATCCCAAAGGTTTGTATTTTGATCATTTTAGTCATAATTTTTCAAATACAAATTTAAGTGATTTCAAATCACTACCAAAATGATTTATACATGTCATATATATCAAAATACAACTCATAACAAAAATCCCATAATTTCATCAAATTGCCGAGAGCACCCTAAAGTATCAACTTTGTGCCTTTTGGTCCAAATTTGTTAAAAATAAGTTTAGATGATTTCCAATCAACACCAAATAATTTGTATATCTTATATACATCATATTACAACACATATATGAAAAGCCCCAATTTTTGTTTAGGTTAAGAACCATAATTACTCAAATTAATCAAATTAACAAAATTAACCAAATCCAACACTTTATCTAATCTCTACAACACCAAACAAGTCTCACCACTTTGAAACAACTCAAGAAAAATTCGCAATCTCATGAAGTGGACACCTAAATCCTATACGCATGACTGACAGATCCTCTCTGGGTACATCACTGGATATAATGAGCATCAGTCCACACCCAATGAACATACAGAGGTCTAACCTAAAAAAGGTTGAAGACGTGACTGCCATCAAAGTGTGGAAGATAATTCATATATCCATTGTGGTATCTCAAGTCTAAGGACCACTATGCTACTCAACTCGAGAAGATTCCTATTGACGCAAGCGTACCATCTATTAGGAATCTTCCGTGAGTCGTTCAGTGTTCATCTACTATGAACACCTACATGCCTATACGAGTCTCCCCATACTCGTGACTCACTGAGATAAATCACCGAAATCTAATATTTCGATATACAACATGTACCGGTCTCCCGGGTTTACTTACCGACCAAAAATGTAAACTTTGACCAGGAACAGTTCAAGAATGATACTGTTATAATATTTCTCAATATCAATTGCGACGCTTTTGTAATATGTTATAACTTAATTTTTCCTAGGTCTTGTACGTCTTTATCATTTAAAAGAAACTATATCGATGAAACTGCATGTTTCATTCACAATAAAATATTATTCATACACGTATTTATAGGAAAATATATGAGAAATTGGCATGCCGAGTACCAACTCCAACAATTTCTCCCACGTACTCCAGTGCCCAAACCAATTGTAACTCATACCCATCGCCTATGCATGCTTATCAAATAACTTAGGAGGAATAGCCTTGGTAAGTAGATTTGCTATGTTGTCCTCAATTTGTATCTTGTATACGAAAATGTCTCCACGCGAAAAAATATCTCGAATTATGTGATACTTTCATTCCACATGCTTTGACTTTTGATGTGCCCTGGGTTCTTTGCTTGCGCAACAGCTCCAATATTATCACAGTGCAGAGGAATTAGATTCTCAATGCTTGAGATAACTCCCAATTATGTGACAAAGCTTCTAATCTAGACAGCTTCTTTTGCAGCCTCAGTGGTGGAATCAGCTGTTGATCCATGTTTGAAACTTTTCCAACTAACTGCAGCATCGTTAAGGGTAAATACAAATCTTGATGTAGACTTTCTATCATCCGGATCCGATTGGAAATCTGAATCCGTATATCTAACGATCGGTAATCTCTACTACTGCTGACTGTAGTACAGTTACATCGCGGGACGAGTGATTACATAATAGAAAATTATATCCAAGCATATATATATTCATGGGATGACTTTATGGGTAAACAGTAAATTCTTTGAAACCTCGATGCAGAATTCTATGATGTTTCACTCCGAATAGCCCATGGTATTTGGGCCGTAACTTTCTCATACGAACTCCGATTTCTATGAATTTTATATCTCCAGAAAGCTGAGATCGAGACCTACAACTTCCGCGTTGAACATTTTATCCAAGTTCGGATCAGAAGTAGATCAAAAATGTAAGTCACAATTCTGGATGAATAGTGCCGCAGACCTATCTAGAATAATCCCAAAATTTTCCCCACATTTCTACACTTTTCCACATGTTTCCAAATATCAAATGAGTCATAGTATAAAAAGAGGGCTACTATTCAAGGTTTCAAAAAATGAGAAAAAAGAAGAAAATGAGAAAGGAAAATGTGAGGGAGATGGGAAGAAGAATAAGGGAAGAAGAAGAAGAAGAAGAAGAAGAGAAAGAAGAAGAAAGAGATAATAGGAAAGAAAAAAAAGAAGGAAACAAAGAATGAGAGAGCTTGGCAACCATTAGAGGTTTGAGAAATGAAGAAAAATCAAAAGAAAGAAGGTAAGGGAACTTTAACCCAAGTTTTGGATTTTGGTATTTTGATGATTTATTGATTGATGATGTTGTTGAGTGATGGTAATTGATGTTTATATCATTTTAGTGATGAGAAAATAATGGCTGTTAGAACTCCCCAATTTATTTGAATTTGGAAATAAGATTAGGTATAAATGATAGATTGGACGTGATTAGGCATTGAGAATGATATTGATTGTATTTAAAGATTGGTTGAGTTAATTGTTTGTGTGGAGATATGGTTTAAGTGTTAAGAAGATTGAGTAGAAAGCATGATTTTTTTTAGACCAAAGTTTGGTCTTGTGTCGCGATGCGACCTGGGGATTTCCCAGAAATGCTTCTGGAATGGTGAGCGTCGCGACGCGCAAAGGTCGTGTGTTGCGACGTGTAATGGAAATATTTGGGCACATTCTAGATGAGTCGCGTTACGACGTGAAATGCTTTGCGTAGTGACGCGAGGTTAAAAAATTTACCCAATCAGTTCTGAACTATTCTAGTTCCACCCGAATATGTTAGAGACCACCCTAAAGACCTCGTATCAATTTATACTCGATAGTACTTCATGATATAAGTATAATACACTTTGGAATGATAGTAGGTGTTTGAATGCAAAAACTTAGCATAATTTTGAAGCATTCCACGGCTTATAATCTAACCAAGTTTACCAATTATAGCTTCTCGACAGGAATCCCAAGTTCATCGATTAAGCGAAACAGTGCCAGCCAGATTCCAAAATAGGTGAGTGGATATTTTTCCCCTAAGTTGATTTCCAATTTGTTATTTTAAAAGAACAGACTTATTTTCTCACTTTAAGGGCGTTAGCCAATTTCATTACCAGATTACATTGTGTTTTGCATGTTTTAAAAAATGATTAGAAAGGAAATGTTTTCAAAAGCTTTTATATCAGGTTTCAGTTTTTCATCCACTCACTTAGATCGTACGAAGATCTAACCCCCCCACTCCTAGTTTTTCGTGGTTGCAGGTATTCTCGGAGGACGAGCTCGGGTGGACGAATACTGCTGCAGTCACTAGGGTTGGAGTCCACCAAATCGAGTCAGAGAGAGTAGGAGTCTAGTCAGAGTCAAGTAAAAGTCATGTATTAGTCATTGGTTGAGATAATCATTGTAAAAAAATGTGTTATTAAGTTTAATAATTACTAATGTTGGGTTGTATATAAGTTATTAAGTTTGGGATACGGTCCCACACACAGATATTTAAATAAAGAAAAGAGTGTTAGAAATTGTTCATGGTTGTAGAGTCAGAGGCTTAGGGGAATAGTACGGCATATTACCTGCCGGTAGCATCTCCCGGATTGAGGATGTTACAGTATACCCATTAACTTGCAGTTCTCATTCTCCATAAATCAAGAACTTTGTAAGGGTTTTTAGGGGCTATTACCGGGTAACGCAGCGGGACGCGAAAAATTAAATATTTCCAATTTCAATAATTTTTCATGGGTAATTAAAATAAACTAATTTATTCTAATTACTCAATACTCAAAAATTCAGTTTTTACCCAAAATCTATAATTTTTCCTTAATTGTCGTGAGACCCCAAATGTTTGTATTTTAATCATTTTAGTCATAATTTGTCAAATATAAATTTAAGTTATTTTAAATCACTACCAAAATGATTTATACATGTCATATACATCAAAATACAACTCATAACTAAAATCCCATAATTTCATCAAATTGCAGAGAGCACCCTAAAGTTTCAACTTTGTGCCTTTTGGTCCAAATTTGTTTAAAATAAGTTTAGATGATTTCCAATCAACACCAAATTATTTGTATATCTTATATACATCATATTACAACACATGTATGAAAAACCCCAATTTTTATTTAGTTTAAAAACCCTAATTTCTCAAATTAATCAAATTAACAAAATTTACTAAATCCAACACTTTATCTAATCTCTACAACACCAAACAAGTCTCACCACTTTGAAACAACTCAAGAAAAATTCTAGGTCATCAATGAGTGGCCTAACAACTCTAGAATGGCAACAAGATCATCAAATGATCAAAAGAAAGCTTATACACCATTTATAAGCTTACTTTGAAAACATACATGCAAACATCTTCCATTTAAACTTCCAACACACTTATTACAAAATCAAGAGAGTATAAAAAACTTCCAAGCAAAACATGTTGTAGCTAAAAATAATAGAAATAGTTTTTTAGTTTAAGAAAAGTTGAAAAAACCTACTTTACTTGAAGTTTTCTTCAATTTCTTTCTTAAAGCTTCACTTTTTTCTCTCAACTCTATTTTATAATATTTGGAGGCTTAACCTAAAGTGTGAAGCAAAGGAAAAGATATTTTGAATTTTTCAAAACAAAATAAAGAAGTCAAATCCAATTTGATAACCTTTTCTTTAAATACAAAAGTCAAACATTTACACTTTAATCATTTCAAAAAATAAATATCAATTTAGATATTTTATATTTTAATTACTTTAATTATTTATCAATCAAATAATTAAATAATTACTTAAATATAAATATATAAATATATGTATTATATTTACTTTAAAAAATCCAAATACATATTTTAATGATATATGTCAAATATCATAATTTGATAATTAATTAATATGTATTTAATAATATCATATATTAAATACAAATACACATTAATTAAGAAATGACCAAAAGGTCTATTTGCATGTATCTTTCGTTTAACCGTTAAACGATTTATAAATAATAAATATTATTCATAAAAGTTGCCCTAGTGCTCTACGAGTATATTTCATTAGTGAGACTCTCTAGGTTCAAGCATATCTGATGAGCGGAAAATATATCAATATTTACCGACCCTTTTACTTAAAATTTTGTATAGTTTCTCTAGTTTTTGTGAATATTTTGATGTGTTTTGTGTTATTTTGTAGATAAATAAGATTTCAGGACTCAAAGGAATTAACTTGGGGCTAAAACAGCGAAAAATGGACAAAAAGGGAAAAATTGGAATTTCATGTCGCGACGCGCCGTGGTTACTATGCTGCCGACACTCGTCATCGCCTCGTTAGTGCCACATCAGCATCTGTGTCATCATTACGTCATCATGACGTCATCACAATAATTCACTCTACCGACACGCGTCATTCCTTGCATCAGCATGACGTCAGCGTCGCGACGCACAAGCCTTAACGCGTCGCGACGCAGAGCCAATAATTCTGCCGACAGCCACGTGTCATCATCTCGTCAAAGCTACGTGCTGCATGTCAGAAACAACGGCGCGTCGTGACAGGCATAGCCAAAATATTCCTATAAATTGAGGTCGAATTCATTTGAAATTTTCATACTTTCTTCTGGGGATTTCCTTAAGAATACTAAAAAGATAGTATCTTGTTTGTTTATTTACATCTTTCTTGTATTTAATTTTTATTTTAAGCAATAGATCTTTCTTTATTTTACTTTAAAGTATGAGTAGGTAACTTTCCTCTACTGGGGTGAAAGGTAAAGCTTTTATTATTATAATTTAGA
The DNA here is from genome assembly GCA_019454045.1 of Zanthoxylum bungeanum. Classification (NCBI taxonomy): domain Eukaryota; kingdom Viridiplantae; phylum Streptophyta; class Magnoliopsida; order Sapindales; family Rutaceae; genus Zanthoxylum; species Zanthoxylum bungeanum. Next base: position 83,761 of record SKCR01038776.1, on the reverse strand, counting down.
TTAATCTCCCTTAGTTATAATATATAAACTATCTTAAAACCTAACTTAATGGGATACCGCCTTTATAGTCGGTTGGAATTAATTAAAAATCTGACTTAATCATGATACCGCCTATATGGTCGGTTGGTAATGTCATACGGATTTATATATTATAATAAGAGAGATTTCTAAATTAGATATAATAAAAATGGATCCTCTAACCGCATCATTTTATTTTATTATTTTACTTTACCTTTTTAATATTCAAGTTTATTTTATGTCAATTTCTTTATTTAAGTTTTTAATAGTCCTAGATATGGGTTGTAACTAAATACCTTATCTATGGTTGTGATGAATTCCAATATCACCAGTTTATAAGTTGGTTATTTTATGCCTTGGGTAATATATTGGTTTATTTATTGAGTCTTAGTCTTAATTATTCTTGTTAACTGGCCAGTAATAAGATTGATTTGGTAAATTTAAAATGAACTTGGAAAAGGGATTTTAGGTTTAGCCTTAGACTCAACAGCTCACGATCTCACCTTGGGATAAATGTCTCTTAGGTAGATTTCCTTACAGGATATGAATATACCTGTCGGGCAGGGGTAGCCACAATTGGAACTTAAATTTAATGAATTCAGAGTTTCTTAATTAACATAGGAATATAGTTAATTGGGTTACTTTGGGTGTTTGCATCTAACCATTCGAAGAGGCTTTTGCATATTTTCACGTTCCAGGTTAATAAACCAATATATTGCATAAACATGAGATAATCACTTCATCTTTAAAAGATATTGGAAGGATTCACAACCCTAGATAGTTTTATAATATTGATTTTTCCTTTAGTTTACATTCGCAATGTTTTAATTTCTTGTTTTCAAATAAAAATCACCATCCAACCAACAATCAATCAATTAGATACTAGTAGACATTTAGCTTCATAAATTGATAGCTTAGGTATTAAGTCCTTGTGGGATCGATACATTTTATACTACTTGAACGATACGTGTGCTTGCGTAACATGTGTGTTTACCACCGATCAAGTTTTTGGCGCCATTACCGGGGACTTATTTATCTTTTACTATTAATTTTTGGGTTAGATACCTTTACTTGTGTCTAATTTATTTTTACTTATTATTTTTTTTTCTTGTGTTTCAGGTTCTCAGACACTACATGAGAAGGAGCAGAAGCTTTGAAATCCGTCCGCTTAACCCAGAAATTGAAAGAACAATCAGACAGTTGAGAAGAGAAAAATGAGCATGCCAAAAAGCATTGATCAACATGAACAATCAAGAACCTGAACCTTTGGAGGTTGCACCACCTATTCCCATTCGAGATAGAACTATTCTGGTGGTTGACGGCTTCATATCATGCATTGTACTTCCTCTCCATACTAGCAAATACGTGTGACATCAAAACATGAATTCAGATGATACAATAATCAGTTCAGTTTGGGGGGAGTGCAACTGAAGTTTACGGTATATTCAATTACAACCGAGCGGAAGAAGAAGAAATGAGACTGCGTGTGTTCCCATATTCCTTGAAAGACAAAGCTAAGGCTTGGCTACATTCACTACCAGCAGGTTCCATCATAACGTGGAACACTCTTGCCACTAAATTCCTTGCAAAATATTTTCCCCCAGCCAGCACAGCAAAGCTGAGGAACGACATTACATCCTTTGTGCAATATAACTCAGAATCCCTCTGCAAAGCTTGGGAAAGGTACAAGGAATTGCTCAGAAAATGTCATCACCATGAGATTGTAAAGTGGCTACAAGTCCAAACCTTATAAATGGACTTTCTAGACTAATGAGAACCACAATAGATGCTGCTGCTGGAGGAGATTTAATGGCAAAATGAGAAGATCATGTCTGTGACTTAATTGAAGAAATGGCCAACAACAATTCCTTGTTGCCAACAAAAAGGAGCATGATTCAACGAATAGCAGAAATCCACGAAGTAGGAGCCAACACAGCATTGAATGCCAAGCTCACCTTACAAAATACAAATTTGTAATTTACAAATTACAAATTTGTAAATTTGTAAATTTACATATTTACAAATTCATGGAAACTCTTAGCATGCAGGGTAATACTAGATCCACAAGTTCACCATATGGAGGAGCACCAGAGGCAGAGTCTTACAACCAACATGATGAGACGATGAATTATGTCAGAAATTTGAACAGACAGAGAAACAATCCACATTCCAATACCTACAACCCAGGTTGGAGGAATCATCCCATTTTGCATGGAGCAACAATTCAGGGCAAAGTAACAATCCACCACCAGGATTCCAACAGCAAAACAAAGGCCATGAGTATGAAAAAGAACCAGGAATAACAGAAGTGTTGGCCCTGTTAAAAAAACAAGAAGCAAAATACGACTCTTTAGCAGCTGTGGATCAAAATCAAGCAGCTTCTATAAAGGCACTGGAAAATCAAATGAGACAACTGGCCAATGCTCAGAGTTACAGACCGTAAGGTTCCCTTCCTAACAACACAGAACCAAATCCAAGGAACAGAGGGAATGAGCAATGTCAAGCCATCACTTTGAAAAACGACACTGAAATCAATAAAGATGTTGGAATCAAGGCATCTACTGAGGAAGTTCTAAAAGAAAGCAGCGAAGCAGATTCAAAGATGGAGGAAAAATAGGCAAAAGAAAATGATCGAGAAAATAATCAATGATGATATTGTTTACTTTAGGGTAAAATCTTAGAAACAATAAGTTATTTAATGTAATTTTATTTGATGTCTTGAGTAGTTGATCTTGGTTAGACTCGTAAGCACTTAACTATAGGTTTTTAGCAGTAAAAACCTAGGTAGTTGGTAAGGTGATTAGTTGAAGAAATTGCATGTTGATGAATGACCGTTTGCTTATATGTCTATCCTGATTTGCTAGTGTTATGATGTATGATATAAAAATAAAAAGAGAATGTCTATAAAGAAAGAAATTAAACCACCTATAACCGATAAGCATGAAGCTACCCATGGGCGAGTGTTAGGACCACAATGAGGAGAAATGCTACCTTAAAGAGTAGGTGTGTTGAAAAAAAGAAGAAATAAAAGAAAAAATCGAAAACGAAAAAAAAAGACAAAAAAAGAAAAAGAAAAAAACCATACCATACTGAGTACAAAGAGGCAATTACATAGCATAATTGAGATATCTAGGTTGGTTTGACCCATCGGATCCCAATTTTTAAACGAAATCATTGAGTTGGCTTACCTAGGAATCAAGCTGTGAATGAACTTTTACACACACACACACACACACTGTGAGTCTGACTTAGATGATCTATTCAAAGACTTGGATTTGAGTTACGTTGAGTACTTTGAAAGTTCTCTGGTTTCATTACTAAAAATTCTTTGAGGACAATAATATGTGTAACTATTGAGACTATTTTCATTTTTTTATTTTCATTTTGCATAAATGTATGTGTTTTGAATGACGTTTGTGGGTGTCGTCGCTGTAAGCCCTTACGAGACTATAACTCGTCCACTAGGGACACCTAGAGGTTTAAAGGTTTGTTGCATACGCTAAATCCAATCTTGATCCCTACGAAAGTGGCTTAGATAGTTTTTATTTATTTTTTTAGTTTTTATTTTATTTTATGCTTGAATTGTTAGGGACTAGCAATAAGCTGGTTGGGGGTTGTGATAAGTACATGAAAGTATAATTTGAACATCGCTAACTCAACTTAATTATCTTGTATTTAATCTTAATTAGAGTTTATTTTATGCTTTGTTATTAGGAGGAATAGAATATGAAGTTTGGAGTAATTACGCGTGTTTCAGGATCTTACGGACGCATCAGAAACACGCGGGAATAGCGGAAATGAAGAAAGTAAAAATAGAAAACATGCCACGTGTCATGACGCGCCCTTCATGACACCGCAATGCGCCCCAGAATCTACAACACATATAAAATCCAGCAGGTTTGGCGCCACGTCGCCACTTGCCAGTCCCATAAGCTTATTTTGGTCGTCTTTTACGCATATATGGACTCCAGAGCTTCCCTATATAAACCCAACTTCGTCCAAAACCCTAGGGGAGGAGAAAAGAGGAGAAGAAGAGAGAATAAACACACAACAAAGAGCCATAAACACAAATTTGAGATTGAAGAACGAAGAAACTTCATACCAGACAGGATGCTGCTGCAATCTCTCCAGGCTATGTCTCTTTCTTCCATAGAGAACTGATCACCTAGGCAAAGCTAAAGATTAACTCTTGTATTTAAGTTTTTATATTCATGTTGTTGATTCCTAATTACTCTGAAACACTTAATACAATTGATGTTTATTATTCTTTATTATCTTTCGATTTATGAATCCAGAAACTGCTTTTATCAAACTTGTATATAGATCCAGTCATGCTTATTCTATGTGTGATTTGTGAACCCAGTTGTGACTGGTAAAGTTGTTTTATGATTTGGTCTTCTGCTGGATTATTGCATGAGGATATATTATCGACGTTAGATAAGTCGTAACGATGATTTTGTGTGATGTTAACATAAAGAAAATAAATCATCAATTACCTTAGAATTTAATATTCTTATAATTGAATATTTTCTGATTGTTGGTTTGGGATGTGAAACCTTCAACTGAGTAATAATAGGAATCAATAACTGGATATATGAATTTGATACAAGAGGGATTCTCGATGCTTTGCTGCATCTCTCTATTGATATCTTTTACGTTTTTCTATTAATCTTTACTTTACATTATCAATTCAATCTATCTTTTCATTAAGTTACTACTAAACGTTTTTGTTTAAGTAAATCAGTCATTGTAACCATCTTTCTAAGGAATCGACACCCCAACTATACTGCGATAGCCGCAAGTACTTTTTGGGCATAATCAATGGACTATAGGAAGCTGAACAAAGCAACAAGGAATGATCATTTCCCGCTACCATTCATTGACCAGATGCTAGATAGATTGGCGCAACATGAATTCTACTATTTTCTGGACCGATACTCAGGGTACAATCAGATTGCCATCGCCCCAGAAGATCAGGAGAAAACCACTTTTACATGACCGTATGGTACTTTTGCTTCCGCATGATGCCATTTGGACTCTGTAATACTCCTGCCACATTTCAATGTTGCATGATGGCCATCTTTTCAGACATGCTGCAACAAAGTATGAAGGTTTTCATGGATGATTTTTCTGTGTTTGGAGACTCGTTCGACCACTGCTTGTAAAATCTGGAAAAAGTGTTATAAAGATGCGAAGATACCAACATGGTACTCAACTGGGAGAAATACCACTTCATGGTACAAGAAGGCATTGTCCTGGGACATCGAATCTCACAGAATGAAATCGAGGTAGACAAAGCACAGATCGAAACAATAGAAAAATTACCTCTACCATCATGCGTCAAAGATATTAACAGTTTTCTCAGACATGCAGGATTTTACAGGAGATTTATCAAAGACTATTCCAAGATTGCTAAGCCTCTATGCAATCTGCTGGAGAAAGATGTGCCTTTCAACTTCACCAAAGAATGCCACCATGCTTTCGAAATCTTGAAAAAGAAGCTGGTCTCTGCCCCCATCATAGTAGCACCAGACTGGAAGCTTCCATTAGAGGTGATATATGATGCTAGTGATTTTACTGTAGGTGCAGTTTTGGGATAACGCAAAGCAAAAAATCTCCACACCATTTACTACTCCAGTAGAACTTTGAATGAAGCCCAACTCAACTACACAACAACTGAGAAGGAGCTGCTTACAGTTGTGTTTGCTTTTGATAAATTCTGCTATTATCTGCTGGGTCCCAAGGTGGTGGTCTACACAGATCATTCAGCAATCAAATACCTGATCGCGAAGAAAGATGCCAAGCCCAGATTGATCCGTTGGGTGCTTTTACTGTAAGAATTTGACGTGGAGATCCGGGACAGGAAAGAGACAGAAAATCAAATGGCAGATTAATTATCGAGGCTCGAGAATGGAGAAACAACTGGCAATGAGATGACAATCAAAAAACCTTTTCCAGATGAACAGTTGTTTGCTATCAAGCATCAAGAAGTCCCTTGGTATGCTGAATATGTAAATTACATAGTATCGGGAAAATTGCCATTGGAATGGACAAATCATCAACGAAAGAAATTCTTTAAAGAAGTCAAGCACTATATCTGGGACAAGTCGTACCTATTCAAATGTTGTGCTGATCAATTATTGAGACGTTGTGTACCACATAAGAAGGTTAATAGTGTCTTGCAGCATTGTCATTCCTCACCATACGGCGGACACTTCAACGGAGATAAAACTTCAGTCAAGGTCCTACAATCAGGTTTGTTCTGGCCCACATTGTTTAAAGATGCTTACTTATTTGTTCTTCAGTATGAGAGGTGCCAGAGAATGGGAAATATTTCGAGAAGAAATGAATGAACTCTTCAAAGCATTCTGGAAGTTGAGATATTTGATGTATGGGGGATTGATTTTATGGGACCCTTTGGAAATCTGTACATTCTGGTTGCAGTAGAATACGTCTCCAAATGGGTTGAAGCAACAACATTGCCATCAAATGACTCCAAAGTGGTGATACAATTCCTTAAAAAGAATATTTTCACTCGCTTCGGAACACCTCGGGCAATTATCAGTGATGGTGGCATACACTTCTGTAACAGATACTTCGATGCACTCCTATCCAAATACAGAGTTACTCATAAAGTTGCCACTGCTTAATGGACAGTCAAATGGACAAATTGAAGTTTCAAACAGAGAGATCAAAAAAAATTGGAGAGAACCATTGGATCAACAATGAGTGACTGGTCTACAAAACTGGATGACGCACTATGGGCCTACCGGACACCTTACAAGACACCCATTGATATGTCCCTGATGAGCGGATAATATATCAATATTTACCGCCCCTTTTACTTAATATTTTGTTTAGTTTCTCGGGTTTGATGAACGTTTTGATATGTTTTAGTTTATTTTACAGATAAAATAATATTGGGACTCAATAAAATAATTTAGGATGAAATGTGGGTCAAATAAGGGCAAATATTGGACTTGACATATTAATTTTGGAGATTGGGAACTTGAAAGGGCGTTTTAACGAAGTGCAGTTTTGGAAATTGCAATTTTGTGCATAACTCTTTACTCCGATATCGGATTGAGCTGATTCAAGTTCCAGATTAAAGAAGACTCAAAGATATACAACTTTGAAAGACAAAATAATTTCTAATTCGGAAGATTTCATGACCGAAATTGATGAAACATCCGGAAGTGTGTTATGTGTAATTATTAAAGTCATTTTCAAAGCAAAAAAATAAATTAATAAATTAATAATAAAAATTATCAAATCACCACCAAACATGATAGAAATTAGTGGAACAATTAATAATAGATTTGGTGGAGTAATTAGTGGAGCAATTAATATGGATTTGATGGAGAATTTGATGAATGATTTGATGGAGGCAAAATTTTTCCTATAAATACCAAGCCATTTCATTTGTAAATTCATAATTTCTTCTAAGGAATTCCTTAAGAATACTAAACTGAGAATTCCTTAGGAATTTCTTATTTTCATTGTATCTTATTTGTTTATTTACAGCTTTCAGTAATTAATTTCAGCTTTCGCACTTTCTTTTCTTTACTTTTCAGTTTTTACTTTCTGCAATTTACTTTTACGCACAGTACTTTTCTTTCTTTAATTTTCAGTTTTTACTTTTCAGTAATGAGGAGGTAACTCCCCCTTGCTGGGGTAAAAGGTAAAAATTTTATTACTAATATTTAGATTAATCTCTCTTAATTATAATATATAAACTAGTTAAAACCTGACTTAACGAGGATACCGCCATATTGGTCGGTTGGTAATTATTTAAATTGGTTTTAACCTGACTAAACTGGATACCGCCTGATTGGTCGGTTGGTAATTAATTATTAATTTGACTTAATCTGGATACCGCCTATATGGTTGGTTGGTAATTATCATGCAAAGTTAATATATTATATTAAGGGAGATATCTAAAATAGAAGTAATAAAAGTGGATCCTTTTACCTCAACATTTTCTTTTATTGTACTTTTACTTTATTTACTTTTCAGCAATTTACTTTCAGCATTTACTTTTCAGCAATTTACTTTCAGCAATTTACCTTCAGCATTTACTTTTCAGTAATTTACTTTCAGCATTTACTTTTCAGCATTTAATTTTTAGTATTTAATTTCAGCATTTACTTTCCGTCATTTACTTTTCAGCAATTTACTTTTCAGCAATTTACTTTATGTCTTTTATTTTATTTAAGTTTTTACTGTCCGTAAATATGTGTCGTAACTAAGCCAGTTATTTGGGGTTGTGATGAAGTCCAATATAACCAGTTTATAAGGGGTTAAATTACGGTTTGGGTAATATAAAGGTTTATTTATCGAGCCTTAGTCTTAATACATCTTGTTAACTGACCATTAATAAGATTGATTCGGTAAACTTAAAATGAACTTGGAAAATGGATTTTAGATTTAAAACCTTAGACTTAATAGCCAACGATCTTCCTTGAGGATATAACCCTTTAATAGATTTCCTTACAAGATATGAATATACCTGTCGGGCGGGGGTAGCCATAATTGGAACTTAATCTTAATAAATTCAGATAACTTGGTTAACATAAGAATATGATTAATTGGGTTATACTGGGTATTTGTATTTGACCATCGGAAGAGGCTTTTACATAATTTCGTGTTCCAGATTAATAAACCAATATATTACACAAATGTAAAATAACCACTTCATCTTTTAAAAAGATATTGGAAGGATTCACAACCCTGGATAGTTTTATAAATTTGAATTTTCTTCAATCTACTTTCAAGCAATTTTATTTACTTGTTTTACGTTTTAAAGTCACCACCCAATCAAACAACCAATCCATTAGATACTTGTAAATATTTAACTTCATAAATTAATAACAAAAGGTTTTAAGTCCTCGTGGGATCGATACTTTTATACTACTTGAACGATACGTGCGCTTGCATTATACGTGTGTGATTACGCGCCGGTCAAGTTTTTGGCGCCGTTGCCGGGGACTTTTTTATCTTTCACTATTAATTTTGAGGTTAGATACCTTTATTTGTATCTAATTTTCTTTTTACTTATTGTTTTTGTTTTATTGTGTTTCAGGTTCTCAGACACTACATGAGACGAACCAGAAGCTTTGAACTCTGACCGCTTGACCCAGAGATTGAAAGAACCATCAGACAGTTGATAAGGGAAAGGCGAGAAGGCCAAGAACCAATCATTAACATGGAACCTGAACCTTTGAACATTGCACCACCAATTCCCATTCGAGACAGAACCATTCCGGTGGTTGACAGACTCATTTCTTGTATTGTACTTCCTCCCTTACCAGCAAATGCGGGTGACATCAAAACATGCATCCAGATGATTCAGCAGTCAGTACAGTTTGGGGGAAATGCAACTGAAGATCCTAATGCCCACATCAGCAACTTCCTGGAAGTTTGCGGTGCTTTCAATTACAACCGAGCAGCTGAAGAAGCAATGAGACTGCATGTTTTTCCATATTCCCTGAAAGACAGAGCTAAATCTTGGCTACATTCGTTACCAGCAGGTTCCATCACAACTTGGAACACTCTAGCCACCAAATTCCTTGCAAAGTACTTTCCACCAGCCAGAACTGCAAAGTTGAGGAATGACATCACATCCTTCGTGCAACAAGATTCAGAATCCCTTTGTGAAGCTTGGGAAAGATTCAAAGATTTACTCCGGAAATGTCCTCATCATGAGATCGCAAAGTGGCTACAAGTCCAAACTTTCTACAATGGACTTTCTGGAATAATGAGAACCACAATTGATGCTGCTGCTGGAGGAGCTTTGATGGCAAAAGGAGAAGATCAGACATGTGACTTAATTGAAGAAATGGCCAACAACAATTCTTTATGGCCAACAGAAAGGAGCATGATCCAAAGAATTTCAGGAATTTATGAAGTTGGAGCCAACACAGCACTGAATTCCAAGCTGGATGTGATTTGCAAGAATCTGGAAACTCTTAACATGAAAGTTAATGGTGGATCCATAAGTTCACCATTTGGAGGAGTACCTGAGTCAGAATCTTACAACCAACAATAAGAGACAGTGAACTATGTCAACAATTTCAACAGACATGGGAACAATCCATATTCCAACACCTATAACCCAAGGTGGAGGAATCACCCCAATTTTGCATGGAGCAACAATTCAGGGCAAAAGAACTACCCACCACCTGGATTCCAACAACCAAATAAAATCCAGGAGCATGAAAAACAACCAGGAATAACAGAAGTGCTGGCCCAGTTGAAGAAGCAAGAAGCAAAATACGATGCTTTAGCAGCTATGGTTCAAAATCAAGTAGCATTGAATCAAAGCCATTCAACCTCTATTAAAGCACTAGAAAATCAAATGGGACAACTGACCAATGCTCAGAGTTACAGACCGCCAGGAAATCTTCCCAGCAACATAGAACCAAATCCAAGGAACCGAGGGAATGAGCAATGTCAAGCCATTACTTTGAAAAACGGTACTGAAATCAACAAAGATGTTGGAATCAAGGCAACCATTGAAGAAGTTCCAAAAGATGCAGTTCCACAGATGGAGGAAAAAGAAGCAAAGGAAAAAGATCAAGAAAGAATCATTTTACCTCCACCTTTTCCTCAACGACTCCAGAAAAAAAAATTGGATAAACAATTTGCTCGATTCTTGGAGGTGTTCAAAAAGCTGCATATCAACATTCCATTTGCAGAAGCCTTGGAAGAAATGCCCAGCTATGTCAAATTCATGAAATACATTCTTTCACGAAAACGGAGATTGGGAGATTACGAGACAGTAACATTGAAGGAGGAATGCAGCGCCATCATTCAAAGGAAACTTCCCCCGAAGTTGAAAGATCCTGGCAGTTTCACAGTTCCTTGCACCATTGGAGAACATTATATTGGTAAGGCTTTATGTGATTTAGGTGCAAGTGTTATTTTAATGCCTTTTTCTATTTACAGGAAACTACAAATCGGAGAAGCAATGCCTACCTCAGTCTCTCTGTAACTTGTTGATCGAATGCTCGCATTTCCGAGAGGTGTCGTTGAAGATGTGCTGGTCAAAGTTGACAAACTCATTCTCCCAGCAGATTTCATTATCCTTGACATGGAAGAAGACAAAGATGTTAATATCATCATTGGGAGACCATTCTTGGCTACATGTCGAATTGTGATTGATGTGCAAAAAGGAGAACTAACTATGAAAGTACAGGACCAAGAAGTTACCTTCAATGTTTTCAAAGCCATGAAATTCCCGAGTGAAGAAAATGAGGAAGAATGTTTCAGAATTGATGTTGTTGATAGTATCATTCATGATACTGATACAGTTCCCACAGAAAAACTTGAAGCTTGCATCACTAACATGACTGACAGCGAGCTAGATGCTGAAATTCTGGAATGATCAACTATCTTGACAAGCCATTCCGATTCAAATCGACACCACCAGTGGAAAGTCTAGAACTACTGAAGAAAGATCGAATCAAGCTCTCAATTGAAGAACCATCGCAGCTGGAGCTGAAGCTATTACCGAGTTATATCAGGTATGCATTTCTTGGAAACTCTTATGAATTACATGTTATTATTTCTTCTTCGCTAACATTAGAGCATGAAGAAAAGTTGCTGAGAGTGTTACGAGAACACAAGAAAGCCATTGGCTAGACTATAGCAGACATTTGAGGCATTAGTCCATCATTTTGCATGCACAAGATTCTGATGATTGACGAGTACAAACCCACAGTGGAGCATCAACGGAGATTAAATCCAATCATGAAGGAGGTCGTGAAGAAACAAATCATCAAATGGTTGGATGCTGGCATCATCTACCCCATCTCAGACAGTAGTTGGGTGAGTCCTATGTAGTGTGTACTAAAGAAATGAGGAATTACTGTAGTCACAAATGAAAAGAACGAGCTGATTCCAACAAGAACGGTGACTGGATGGAGAGTATGCATGGACGATCAGAAGCTGAACAAAGCAACAAGGAAAGATCATTTCCCGCTGCCATTTATTGATCAGATGCTAGACAGACTGGCGGGACATGAGTTCTATTTCTTTCTAGACGGATACTCGGGGTACAATCAGAATGCCATCGCCCTAGAAGATCTAGAGAAAACTACATTTACATGTCCGTATGATACTTTTTCTTTCCGCAGAATGCCATTTGAACTATGTAATGCTCCTGCCACATTCCAACGTTGCATGATGGCTATCTTCTCAGACATACTAGAACAGAGTATGGAGGTTTTTATGGATGACTTCTCTGTGTTTGGAGATTCTTTTGACCACTGCTTGCAAAATCTGGAACATGTGTTACAAAGGTGCGAAGATACAAACTTGGTACTTAATTGGGAGAAATGTCATTTTATGGTGCAGGAAGGCATTGTTCTTGGACACCGGATCTCACAAAAAGGAATCGAGGTAGACAAAACAAAGATTGAGACAATTGAAAAACTACCTCCACCCACATCTGTCAAAGGGATTCGGAGTTTTCTCGGACATGCTGGCTTTTACAGGAGATTTATCAAAAACTTCTCAAAAATTGCAAAACCTCTTTGCAATCTTCTGGAGAAAGATGTGCCTTTCAACATCACCAAAGAATGCCAGGAAGCCTTTGAGTACCTAAAACAGAAGCTGGTCTCTGCCCCCATCATAGTAGCACAAGATTGTACCCTTCAATTTGAGGTGATGTGCGATGCTAGTGATTTTGTTGTAGGAGCAGTTTTGGGACAATGCAAAGCAAAGATCTTCCATGCCATTTACTATTCCAGCAGAACTCTGAATGAAGCTCAACTCAACTACACAGCCACTGAAAATGAGCTACTTGCAGTTGTGTTCGCTTTTGACAAATTCCGCTCTTATCTGTTGGGTCCCAAAGTGGTGGTCAACACAGATCATTCAGCAATCAAATACCTGATCGCGAAGAAAGATGCCAAACCCAGATTGATCTGTTGGATATTGTAAGAATTTGACGTGGAGATCAGAGACATGAAAGGAACAGAAAACCAGGTGGCAGATCATTTATCAAGGCTCGAGAATGGAGAAACAGCTGGCAAAGAATTAACAATCAAAGAAACTTTTCCAGATGAACAGCTATTTGCCATGAAACAGCAGGAAGTCCCTTGGTATGCTGACTATGTCAACTACATAGTTTCTGGAAAATGACCGTTGGAATGGACAACTCAGCAAATGAAGAAATTCTTCAAAAAGTCAAGCACTATGTCTGGGATGAGCCGTACTTGTTCAAACGTTGTGCTGATCAATTACTAAGACGATGTGTTCCATAGGAGGAGGTCAACAGTGTTTTACAACACTGTCATTCATCACCATATGGCGGATACTTCAGCGGGAATAAAACTACAGCAAAAGTCCTACAATCAGGTTTGTTTTGGCCCACTCTTTTTAAAGATGCTTATCTATTTTCTCTTCAATGTGACAAGTGCCAGATAGCGGGGAATATTTCGAGGAGAAATGAAGGACCGTTGTAAAATATTCTGGAAGTGGAGATATTTGATGTATGGGGTATTGATTTTATGGGACCCTTTGTTCCATCATTCGGAAACCTGTACATACTGGTTGCTGTAGACTACGTCTCAAAATGGGTTGAAGCAATTGCACTGCCATCCAATGATTTAAAAGTGGTGATCAAGTTCCTGAAAAATAATATTTTCACTCGCTTCGGAACACCTCGGGCAATTATCAGCGATGGTGGCTCACATTTCTGCAACAGATACTTCGATGCACTCCTATCCAAATACGGAGTTACTCATAAGGTTTCCACAGCCTATCATCCACAGTCAAACAGGCAAGTTGAAGTTTCAAACAAGGAGATCAAAAGAATCTTGGAGAGAACCGTTGGATCAACAAGGAAGGACTGGTCTGAAAAACTGGATGACGCATAATGGGCCTACCAGACAGCTTACAAGACACCCATTGGTATGTCCCCATATCAAATAGTGTTCGGGAAAGCATGCTATCTGCCAGTTGAGCTTGAACATAAGGCGTATTGGGCACTGAAGAAGTTGAATCTTGATCCACAAGCTGCAGGAGAGAAAAGACTTCACCAACTCAATGAGTTGGAGGAATTTCACCTACAGGCTTATGAGAATGCCAAACTGTACAAAGAGAAGACCAAGAAATGGCATGACCGAAAAATAGTGCACAAATAATTGAAACCAGGGCAGCAAGTGTTGTTGTACGATTCAAGGTTGAAACTTTTTCCTGGAAAGCTGAAATCAAAATGGTCAGGTCCATTTGTGATTACGCAGGTGTTACCCTACGGATTTATTGAGATATACAATCCCAAGTCGAGCAACACATTCAAGGTTAACAGCCAGCGTGTCAAGCACTACTGGAGAGAATCATTTGAGCGACAAAAAGAAAGTGTCACACTTTCAGATCCAGCCTAACATTCGGGAAATCATGTCTAGCTGACGACATTAAACTTAGCGCTAGTTGGGAGGCAACCCAAGCAATTTGTGTATATATTGTGATGTGGTGTGTTTTAATTTTTGTGTGTTTAGTTTTTGCAGGTTAAGACGCATTTCAGGATGGAAGAAGCTCTCGCAAATCTTCACAAGCAATTTCCTTCTCTCCCTCAAAATTCTCTGATAAAGGTCTACAAAGCTCGCATGGAACGAATGAGACTTCTGACGATCCATGGTATTCCTAATGACATTCGTTGGGTAATCGAAGCACGGGTCTGATTAGCAGGTGAGTATTCTAATTCTTGTAATTCTTATTTGCCTGGTTTTGGAAGAAGCACCTATGCAAAGAAACGTAGAGTTAAGCAAATGGGTGTTTGTTACAAATGTGCACGCTGGAATTACAATACTCGTTGTCGTTCTTTAGGAATGGTATCTGATAATCGCGAAGATAAAATTAAATTCATTAGGGATGGCTTGAGTAAGGAGTCTTTAGATGATATATCTTCGACTCTTTAGACGCATCCCAGTGGATATGTTCATATAGCCATTCGCAAAATACATACACAATTCCGAAAAGAAAGACAACAGTTAAGTCTCGGGAATCTGACTCTAAAAGACCCTGTTTGCCAATTTATAAGAAAATTGGATGGGAAGCTTGTCCCTGACGCATAGACGTCATTCAACCGTTACATTATTGTAAATATTATATCTCTTTATCTTTTCTTAATAATTGTGATTTATTTTGTTATTTTCTCCGACATGATCCATGCTACTTTTTGACCTTTCACGATCTATTATTTTGCCACTAATCGTCCTTTGGAAGATACTTGTGCTATTATTACTCACCCTTTTCAGGTTCTATAAATTCAACTCATCATTGCACTCTTAAAGGCATCCAGAGCTGAAAAAAGAAACACAAAAATATGGAAGCCACTTCAAGAAGACGAGTTGTAAACATTTGTGTTTTTTGTGGTACTAGTGTTGGTGTCAAACCAGAATATGTAGCAGTAACATAGGAATTGGGTCGAGTCATTGCTGCAAGGAATATGCACTTAGTATATGGTGGTGGTAATCTTGGACTAATGGGGATCGTTTCAAAGGCTGTACAGGATGGAGGCAGCCAAGTTCTGGGAATCATCCCAAAACCCTTGGCAGAGGCGAATCTTATTGGATCATCAAACGACGAAGAACTAATTGTGCCAGAACGACTGGTAGAAATGATTAACCGTGCTGATGCTTTTATTGCTTTGCCAGGTGGCGTGGGCACAATAGAGGAAATTTTTACAGTGTTATCTTGGGCAAACCTGGACATACACCATAAACCACTTGGACTGTTTAACATTGAAGGATTCTATGATTTTTTATGTGTGTTTCTTGATGATGCCCGGAGAAATGGGTTCGTGTCAAAACCTGTAAAAGAAATTCTCTTTACTGCCAGAACTTCCCCGGATTTAATTGATCAAATCTTAGCCTTTGAACCAAAAATTAACCTCATTCTTTCCAAGATAAATTGGTCCCATGATGATCGTGGTAAGAGGCGTAGGATAAATCTGGATCTTAACCTGTAATTTTTCACTTAGATGTAGAATTTCAGCTAACCATGTACGGTTTTCTAAACTCTTCTTCTACTATTTAAGATATTAGGGACAATGTCTCATTTAGATTTGGGGGAAGGGAATAGTTAATTTGTATCTTTTGTTTATTGTTTTATTTTTATCTAAAAGTTTTCGAAAAATACAAAAAATTGAAATTTTTTCAAAAATCACAAAAATATTTTATGTTTTTAATTTGATTAATCGGGTGAAATTGGTGTAAGAGATAGCTGTGTAAGGAAATTCCACTCCTGAGACGTATCTCAACCTATTTCGGAACAAGTTAATTTTTGTTTATTTCCTTTTGAAAAATTTAATTTGTGAATTCTCTATAATACTGACTAAAATGAATCTTCATATGTTCAGTTGACAGGTATTATCAACATACATAGTAACATAAAGACATGAGCTATAATTGAAAAGTTTGTAATATTCAGTGCTCTAGTTTAATTGGAGGAAGCATCTAAAAAAGCGATGGGATAAAAGAAAAAAAATTAAAAAAATATATATAAAAAAATAAAAAAACATCTGAGATCCGAGTTATTAAGTATGTAAGGGTGTCTTAACACCTAGTGCCCTAAAACCAACTGGTTTGGGAGTCACTGACCCAAAGCTCGTTACATGGATCGAAGATGTTGCCAAAAAATATATATATCTGAAGTCTGAGTAATTAAGTCCGTAGGGGTGTCTTAACACCTAGTGCCCTAAAGCCAACTGGTTTGGGAGTCATTGACCCAAAACTCGCTACATAGATGGATGATATTGTATATAAATAAAAAAAAATCAGAAAAGTCAGAAAAATTATTCCATTGATTAAAAAAAAGGTGTGAAATCTGATATAACTTTAGGACAAAAATATTGTGGGAAAAAATGAGTTGATTAATATTTTTTTGACTGTGTATATGGAGAATGGTAAAAATAATCGGAGAATTTACTTATTCGGTAATTTAGAATGAAACAAAACAACTATTGACATGGATTAGATGTTTCATCTGTTTAGCCACTAACTTCTTTATTCTCTTTTCTCTTGTCTTTTTGCTTTTGTGTGCATTAGTTTTATTATCTTTTTAATTTTGTAAAACGTTTGTGGGTATCGTTGTTGTAAGCCCTCACGAGACTACAACTCATCCACTGGGGACAACTAGGGGTTTAAAGGCTTGTTGCATACGCTAAATGCAACCGTGATCCCTACGAAAGTGGCTAAGTTTAATTTTAATTTAATTTTTTTTTCTCGAGGACTAGCAAAATTTTAGGTTTTGAGGTGTGATGAGCGGAAAATATATCAATATTTACCGCCCATTTTACTTAATATTTTGTTTAGTTTCTCGGGTTTGATGAACGTTTTGATATGTTTTAGTTTATTTTGCAGATAAAATAATATTGGGACTCAATAAAATCATTTAGGACGAAATGTGGGTCAAATAAGGGCAAATATTGGACTTGATATATTAATTTTGGAGATTAGAAACTTGAAAGGAGCGTTTTAACGAAGTGTAGTTTTGGAAATTCTAATTTTGCGCATCTGTCGTATTTTGGGCATAACCTTTTACTTCGATATCAGATTGAGCTGATTCAAGTTCCAGATTAAAGAAGACTCAAAGATATACAACTTTGAAAGATAAAATAATTTCGAATTCGGAAGATTGCATGACCGACATTGATGAAACATCCGGAAGTGTGTTATGTGTAATTATTAAAGTCATTTTCAAAGCAAAAAAATAAATTAATAATAAATAATAAAAATTATCAAATCACCACCAAACATGATAGAAATTAGTGGAGCAATAATAATGGATTTGGTGGAGTAATTAGTGGAGCAATTAATAATGGATTTGGTGGAGCATTTGATGGATGATTTGATAGAGGTAAAATTTTGCCTATAAATACCAAGCCATTTCATTTGTAAATTCATAATTTCTTCTAAGGAATCCTTAATAATACTAAGAAGATTGTATCTTGTTTGTTTATTTACAGCTTTCAGTAATTAATTTCAGCTTTCGCACTTTCTTTTCTTTACTTTTCAGTTTTTACTTTCTGCAATTTACTTTTACGCACAGTACTTTTCTTCTTTAATTTTCAGTTTTTACTTTTCAGTAATGAGGGGTAACTCCCCTTGCTGGGGTAAAAGTAAAATTTTATTACTAATATTTAGATTAATCTCTTAATTATAATATATAAAATAGTTAAAACCTGACTTAACGAGGATACCGCCATATTGGTCGGTTGGTAATTATTTAAATTGGTTTTAACCTGACTAAACTGGATACCGCCTGATTGGTCGGTTGGTAATTAATTATTAATTTGACTTAATCTGGATACCGCCTATATGGCTGGTTGGTAATTATCATGCAAAGTTAATATATTATATTAAGGGAGATATCTAAAATAGAAGTAATAAAAGTGGATCTTTTACCTCACATTTTCTTTTATTTTACTTTTACTTATTTACTTTTCAGCAATTACTTTCAGCATTTACTTTTCAGCAATTTACTTTTCAGCAATTTACTTTCAGCATTTACTTTTCAGTAATTTACTTTTAGCATTTACTTTTAGCATTTAATTTTCAGTATTTAATTTCAGCATTTACTTTCCGTCATTTACTTTTCAGCAATTTACTTTTCAGCATTTTACTTTATGTCTTTTAGTTTATTTAAGTTCTTACTACCCGTAAATATGTGTCGTAACTAAGCCAGTTATCTGGGGTTGTGATGAAGTCCAATATAACCGGTTTATAAGGGGTTAAATTATGGTTTGGGTAATATAAAGGTTTATTTATTGAGCCTTAGTCTTAATGCATCTTGTTAACTGGCCATTAATAAGATTGATTCGGTAAACTTAAAATGAACTTGGAAAAAGGGATTTTAGGTTTAAGACCTTAGACTTAATAGCCCACGATCTTCCTTGATGATAAATAACCCTTTAATAGATTTCCTTACAGGATATGAATATACCTGTCGGGCGGGGGTAGCCATAATTGGAACTTAATCTTAATAAATTCATATAACTTGGTTAACATAGGAATATGATTAATTAGGTTATACTGGTATTTGTATTTGACCATCGGAAAAGGCTTTTACATAATTTCGTGTTCCAAGTTAATAAACCAATATATTACACAAATGTAAAATAACTACTTCATCTTTTAAAAGATATTGGAAGGATTCACAACCCTGAATAGTTTTATAAATTTGAATTTTATTCAATCTACTTTCAAGCAATTTTATTTACTTATTTTAAGTTTTAAAGTCACCACCCAATCAAACAACCAATCCATTAGATACTTGTAAATATTTAACTTCATAAATTAATAACAAAAGGTTTTACGTCCTCGTGGGATCGATACTTTTATACTACTTGAACGATACGTGTGCTTGCATTATACGTGTGTGATTACGCGCCGGTCAGTCCCCATATCGAATAGTGTTTGGTAAAGCATTGTTGGGTTTTCTAGGTCAAACCAAGATCAAATTAAGCAATGAAATGTGTGAATACAACAAAGTAAGAATGCGGAAAATACTCACTTTGATCGGATTTTGGATGCGTTGAACACAAAAAAATCTGCTCATTGAGTTTCGGCCAAGCCCTCCTTGTGTTGATCTTCAAGCTCCAAGCTTTGAGTATTGATTCCAGGCTCAAGGATTGGTTTCCCTATCACCTTTGTAAGACTCCTTATATGTGCTAGCATTCATGATTTTTGAATCAAAAAATCAAAGAGAATAAACCCTAGGTTCACGCCCAACTTGAGAGAGAAAGAGGAAGACCATTTTGGCCAAGCCAAATGGGAGAGGAATGAGATGATGTTCACGCCCAAGGCATGAATTGCGAGAGAGAGAGTGATTTTGTGTAATGTATAATTGATTTCAAAAAACAATTATCATATACCAAAACGAAACTTTTGGTATTAGTCATTCCAAAATGACAAAGAGTGTTTTTCAAGTTACCATCAAATCCAACTACTTCCATCAACAAAAAGGTGATGAGATAGACTAGGTGATGTGACTTGTGCGGGCCCCACTTTAATTCAAAATCCGAGTGGGCCCGCAAACACTCCCGGGCTCGGGTTCGCTAATTCCGAATTAACGAATTTTCCATTACGACGTAATTAAATCAAATTTAATTAAATAATTATGCCTAGCAAAATTACTATTCACGTCGCTAGCAAATTAATTCTAAATTAACTTGTTCGCCCGAATTAAAATCTAATTTTAATTCCGCGTCGAAATCTAATTTCGTTTAATATATCGAATATATTATTTTATCGATTAATTCCAAATTAATCATTCTCTCTCTTTAAATAGAATTTTATCCCAGATAAAATTCTCCGTAATTAATCCTAGATTAATTTTCTCTTTCTTCTAATTAATCCTAGATTAATTATGTCCGAGTCATACGTCATCGGTGAATCTTCGGGAAGCGACCCATGAGATCCCTGGATATGTTGGCAGTAAATCCGGTCGTCGGACTATCCGAATACGTACGTACCTAGTACTACGTTTTTACCGATTTACAAGACATGGTTGGCTTCTAGCAAAGCACCGTGCCTACCCAATTCTCCAGAAATATTCTTAATGGAATATATAATCTGTATCAGGCGTAGTATACGTAGTATTGTGTATTACGATCCAGTATCGGATGTCACATGCTAGACATGGGGCTGGAATTGTGTATGTCCCGTACAAAGTATATATCGGATCTCTGGTAACTAGTCTCTATAATCGGATAAACATGACCTAGTCATATTATCCCGATGACTGCAGTACATAAGAGTACTAGTTCCGTATCCTGCGTGATCATCATCCAATACACTACGATTCTCAATATACCCAGAAGAGGCGTACACGAAACCTGTTAAAGCCCCGACGACCAAAACCAAAGTATATTAATTGTCGCAAGTATTAGCGATGCAAGTCTCAGGTTAAGACCAAATACACCTACCCTGATTCGGACTTCCATAGACACATAGTCCTACTACCAATGGAATTCCGAGGGGTCTATCCAGAGCGAAGCTATTTCCGTACCATCAGTAAGCACAACCTCCTATCACACTTGTATAAGTATCCAATACTTAAATATATGAGAACTATGCCGTTATGCTCCCACAACGCGCACAAGTGCAATACTAGTCTATTCCGCATTATCGATGTCCAATCTCGATAATACTATGACTATGGATATTTTAATTATTAAACCTTAGTGGATTAATACTGTCTAATATCTTATTAATCAAGAACTAATCATATGGACTTTTATCATTTATGTATCTTGGTAATCCAATTACAAATGATAAAAGAGCAATTTCTTTTGTCACATAGTAAATTTGTACAACAACACCATATTCTGTACAAATAGTGATGCTATGGGTCATAATTGTCCAACAATCTCCCACTTGGCCTATATCCAATCACTCAAGTGTCTTACACCTGAACTATGTACGGGTCGCTCAAACTTCTGTTGAGAAACTGCTTTCGTCAGTGGATTTGCAATGTTATCATCTGATGCGATTTATTCGATCATCACATCACCACGATGTATGATCCGACGAAACAAATGAAATAATTAAAGTATATATTTGGATCGTTGATGAGACCATTAATTCTTTAGCCTGTGCTGTAGCCTAGCTCAGCCGCTAATAGAACTACACCTAATCTAATTAGGATTCTTATAGATCCAAATCACTTCTATTGCTGCCTCAGCTACAGTAATATTCCACTTGTGTTGTTTATTCGGCAACAGTATCTTGCTTGGAAGATTTCCAGCTCACTGTTCCGTTATTCAAACTATATAGTACCCTTATTACGACTTATAGTCATCTTTTTCGGTTTGGAAACTTGCAACGGTGAACCCAGTCACTTCAAGTTCTCTTTCTCCATAGTATAAGAAAGCATCCTTAGTTCATCTAAGATACTTAAGGATGTTCTTAACATCAATCCAGTGACTATCACTTGGATTGGTCTGATTGTGACTCCATATGCTCAAAGCATATGAGACACCAGGTCGCGTACATATTTCAGATGTACGAGTTCTCGGAGAGTGCCAACATCTTTTAGATCTATCCCAGTAGATCTTTATTCCTAGAATAAAGGTTGTCTCTCCTAAGTAATCTACGGAGAATTTTCATGAAAGCCAAGCTTTCACCGATTTTATTATGGGAATGTCATTTCCAAGAAATGATATGTCATAATTATATAGGACAATCATTGTCAGTGCGCTCCCACTAACCTTTTTATATACACAAGAATCATTTTTCATTTTGAATTAAATCATATACCATTATGATTACTGTAGGCACCGCATTTTTGCATGTTAGTCCCTATGATGAGTCTCATTTGGAGACACTACCTATTAAGTCGAGGAAGTTGCGAGAAACAGTCGTCGGAAGGGAATCTGTATTTCGTTAAATTTTATCCGCTTGTTTAGCTCCAAGCTCACTCGTTGGACCTCCGTTTTAAAGCACCTTTGGCCTAAAAAACCAGAACCATTTAACCTTGGCCCAAACCCACTCACCAAACCAACACAACACCTAGCCCACCACACTTGGCCCACACGCCCAAGGCCCTCAAAATACAACCCAATTAAATAAAATATTAATTTAATAATATACCAAATTAAATAAAACATTAAATAAAATCATGCCTAATTAAAATCAATGAACAAATTATATTCCTAATTAAAAATATTGTATTCCTAACTTAACAAATATCATGCCTAAACAATACAAATTAAATATACTAACTTCCTAATCTAGCCAAGACATGTCTCCAACCAAATAATTGATTTTCCTTGTGTGACACTAATTGGTCTCCTTCCTATTCAAATCCATGCAAACCCTAGCTTGTAACAATAAGAATAACACAAACTTCAACCCTTGCTCCTAGCTCATTCACGGCCACAAACCAGAACAAAAGAAAATAAACCTTTCGGCAAAAGATCCACACAACACAGCCACTCATCACCCTCAATTCAACTAGCTTCACTCCACCGCCTCAGCATATCCCACAAAATCACCTACCTTCGCGTGAACTGCATGCTCTGGCGCCTAACCACACTAAGCCATCTGCCCCATGCACATAACAATCACACTGCCATAAGCCACATGCCCCTTGCACTCATCACGCCTCACGCACCATAAACCCTCGACAATCTACACTCATCAATCAAACGCACCTACAACCGAATTGCACACACAGCCCACGCAACTGCCCACTCCACAATACGTCCCCTGGCCTCTAGCCACATAACCCTTCACGCAGCAAACACCCGTCACAGCCTGCGTTACCTTCTCAGCCTTCACGCTAAAGCCACAAACTCAAAACACATAGTCTCTAAACTGCCCATTTGACGTATCTGGTACCTCTAAAACCAGCCCCAACTCACGTGCATAACCCCCTACAAACAGCCCAGTCCACTGCCGTAAATAGCCTCCCATACTGCCTCTAATCACGTCCTGAAAATAGCCATAAACCGTACCTCTTAACCCCACAAACTGCCATAAACATCTAAAACAGTGAACCAAAACAGCCCTTAAACAATCCAAAAATCCGCACTTTAAACCGAGACAAAAATACCCCAAAACAGTCACCGAAACTGACCCTAAAACAGCAGCAAAGCAGCAGCAAAACGGAGTCAAAATAGTAGCTTGAGCAGCGAAACAGTGAAGAAAGACGTAGACCAGTGAACCAGAAAAGTTGCAGAGTGATAGCCCTTCCGACGGACTTGTAACGCGCTTCCGAAAGTCGACATAAAAGGTTAGACCTGAGGGTATTTTTCACATCCATTTTAATTCATATTTTTATTGTTTATTGAGTCTCGTTTGCATGATTATTGTGGAATGATGTATGTTGTGGCCCTTGAATAAAATGAAGAATGTGTCGCATCTCGTGGTAAATAGGATGGAAACCCGAACATAAATTTCATAGCCGATTCCGAATGGACGGTAGTATGATCTGTACTCAGGATACAACTCCACGTACCACTTTCGTAAACGGCGCATATTTGGTTTTATGTTGTTTTGATTTGTTTATTATTCGCTACTTGATTTCCGCATGTTATTTGTTTATGTAATGATGAGATAAAGCGCATGGGCTTAGTAAGTGCGATTAAAGGTCCTCTATTTTGAGAGGTTAAAATCCTTTACCACGATGCTTTGCCGTGCCGGATGATGTATATTCGGTTGAATGTGAGATATGTTCAATCGGGTATACGAAGTCCGATATTGTTGTCTTTATTTCTTATATGCATCGTGTTATTAGCGTATGGGCTTAGTAAGTGCGATTAAAGGTCCTCTATTTTGAGAGGTTAAAATCCTTTACCACGATGCTTTGCCGCGTCAGATAATGTATATTCGATTGGATGTGAGATATGTTCAATCGAATACACGAAGTCCGATATCATTGTCTTTACTTTTTTTTATATATATATTGTGTTGTTTGCGCATGGGCTTAGTAAGTGGGATTAAAGGTCCTCTAAGTCAAGGGGTTAAAAGCCTTTACCACGATGCTTTGTAGCGCTTCTTACTATGTAATTTAACCTTTTGTGTATCATTGTTTCACTTACGCATGCATTACGAAGTTCCATATAGTTATCTTCATTTTTGTACGCATTGTAATGAAAGGCACATGGGCTTATTATGTTGGACTAAAAGGTTCTCCATTTGGGGAAGAAAAGCTTAAAAGGCTACCTTTACCACGATATTTGCCGCGTCTTCCATCAATTGATTGCATCATCTACCCTTGTCTTAGCTTGATCTATTGTCACTCGTATATCCTTGTTATGATAGCATTTGGGTATTATTTCTCGAAGTATATTGGATGGAAACCCAGACATAAATTCCGTAGCTGATTCCGAATGGACGGTAGTGCGGTCTGTACTTGGGATACAATTCCACGTACCACTTGAAAAATGCCCATGTGTGTGTCAATCTTAGATATCATATTCCGTATCACGTCATTGCACGTCTATTCCGTATTCATAATTGCCTCTTCAGTTTTTTATTTTCATTAGGCGCCTAATTGTCTTTCCTTAATATGCATGCTTGTATGGATGTCATTTGTTTGCACTTCTGTGTCTACCAATGTGAAATTGTATGCTTTCCGTATGTCAATTTATCGTTATGCATGAAAATTCGGACATAGATTATATGCAAATAGATTGTATGCAAATTTGGACATAGATTGTATGCAAATAGGTTGTATGCAAATATGAAGATGTGTTACATGTGAACTTGGATGAACTTTTGATTTATGCATGTGAAATAGAATACCTTTGGGAATGTATGTTGCTAGATTCGATTAAATTATTGCACAAATCATATCATTACAAGTGGCATAAGTAAGGGACCATTCCGAACCCAATGGTTTAAGGTCTTCCCTTGCGAGGGGTGAGTGCGGCCTTAAATATTTGTCCCGGTTCACACCAGGTGGCGACTCCATTATTCTTCGGTTTAGTCCCTCGCGGGCTACTCTGTACTCCCAACCGGGCCGCAAGCCAGGAACAGCATGCGTCGCCCAATTTCTGTGTTCCCACAGTCTGGCGACTCCACTGGGGATAGAGAATAATAGAGTCAAAGGCATTATTTAAGGCTGGGTAATGGTTTGATGTCTTCCTTCATTCACTACCTTTCTATAAGGAAAAGCTGTGAAGGCACCTAGATAATCTTTTACTTGTAGCCTATTGTGATGGACTAATTTGGAGGACTCATTGTTTATTCCTGTCACCAAGCGATAAGAGCCTAAGAGGCTAGGGTACTTAAGAGAGCCTCGCTCCACCCTCCCTCTGGGGAATCTACAACGGGAAATCCATCTGACAGTCAGTCACACACCATAACTCGTTGGCACGTACTGTAAGGTATAAAAAAGGTGCGCTCACTTAGTCGCTCGAACCCTTGAGTGGGGAGACCTAGTTGTGGGCAATCCTTCGCCCGCGAGAGTCTTTGTCTACACTCCCGTAAACCCACACGTAGACCGGGGTTGTATGGCCTATAGCAACTATTTCCTTGTGCTTGTGGACCATCCTCATTTGGATGCAGTTGGACTTCTTGTCAGAAATGCGAACTTGTTGGGCCATTTAAACTGGGACGAGTTCGTATCCTATGACAATTGGGCCAAAAGCTTCTGAAATGTTGATGGGCCACTCTGTAGAAATTATCTATGTATGCTTGTGTTTGGGAATATTGTCGTTTGGATCCATTCGGACCTTTTGTCATGAGGTATGGGCTTGTTGGGCCATTTAAACTGGGACAAGAACGTATCTTATGATGATTGGGCCAAAAGCTTTTAAAACGCCAATGGGCCAATATATGTTTGTGTTTAGGAACATTATCATTTGGATACAGTTGGACTTCTTGCCATGAGATGTGAACTTGTTGGGCCATTTAAACTGGGACGAGTTCACTCATATGACAGTTAGCCCAAAAGCTTCTAAAATGATGATGGGCCGATTTATGTGAAAATTTTAATGAGTTGATATATTCCTTGTATTGCATGCATCTCATTTATTTCATGCACACACGCATCATGTTAATCATTGTGTCTAAAAGCCATTATAGATTCCCGTTGGGTTAGGGAAGAGGAAAGACTCACTAAAAGACCGGTAACAGATATGAGTACATCCGATAACGAGGTATCCCAGATAGATCAGTTGGAAAATGGTTTCGCCAAGATTACCGAACAGTTGCAAGCTTGACTACTGTCATGGCAAATATGGCTGTGCCCCGTGCTGGGGGAAACTCTGAGAATGTAAGGCGTGAAGAGCCTTTGAACAGATTGAGTGAAGATATCCTTGTATTTGAGGATGATATGGCTGAATATGCCACGGGAACAATAGCCGGGTCTCAGGCCGAGATACAGAAACTCTGTGATCAGATGGAGTCAGTTACCAGTAAACTGAAGGGGAAACATGAGGACTTGTTGGATTATGAGGCGTTGACCTTCGAAGAACAGCTGCCAGCTCAGTTCAAGATGCCTGATATGACTAAGTTCAACGGGAATGGGGACCCGAGGGTCCATCTGTGGCAATATGTCTCAATGATGAGTTCAGTGGGCCTATCACAGCGCCAAGTCCAAAAGATGTTTGGGATGTCACTCGATGGAGCACCTGTAGTATGGTATCACAGCCTTGAGAAAAAGTTAAAGAAGATTGGAGGGAACTAGCTGATGCTTTTCTGAAGCAGTATGTTACAGACTTAGAGATCGACTTGTCGCTCCGCGACTTGGAGAATACTAAGCAAAGGCAGGAGGAGAGCTTTAAGGAGTATGTGGACCGCTGGAGAAGCCAGCTGCTAAAGATGCAAACAATGCCCTCGAAGAAGGACCAAATAAAGATGATCATCAAGGGTACTAAGCCCTCCATCTATGGGAAGCTAAGGAGGATGACTTCCATGATTGCGGATTTCTGACAGCTAAGGGAAACTGTCATGGATATTGAAGAAGAGTAGGCAGAAAACCAGAAGTTTTATGGCCAGAATATAAGGAATTTTGGAGGGCATTCTGAGACCAAGCCCGCTACTGCCGAGATTGCTGCCATTAAGAATAGGCGCTTTTCTAACTTGGGTAGACCCTTGTCCAAAGTGCTTGAGAAGCTGACCAGGCAAGGACTCTTAAAACTCTTGGAACCTAGACCACTCCCAAATCCTCCCCTACCAAGCCTCAATATGAACCGCTACTGCCACTTCCACCAACAACCTGGACATGACACCAATAGCTGTACCCGTCTCCGCCATGAGATCCAAGACTTAATTGACTCCCATAAGATCCCTGACCCTGAAAGAGAACAACCAAACACACATACCAATCATCTACCAAATTATCACTCTGTTCCCCCACCCAACTACATGATCAACTCTGGCTTGCCCGAAAACCTTCGTCCTCTAAGCTCTCAACCACCAAGCTTCGTACATGGGGATAAGGGGTGCCAACGATGAAGAACCGTAGGCCGAGGAAGAAGGCAGTGCTGCGAATGATGAAGTTGTTCCTCCTAGTTTATTTGATCCTGCATTTTTAATATAGACATTGATTTTGCCTATTTGTTTGAACCTTTTTCTAATGATAATAAATACGTTCATTTCCCGTACTCGCTTGAATATGCAACATGAGTATATTTGACAAAAGCATTCAACCTTGGTACTATGATACACAAAGATGCTTAGAACACGGGGAATCCTCGGAAGAAGCAAACAGAAAGATAAGATAGTCATTCAGAAACTGGGAAACGGGGACAATGAGGCTGTCATACTTGAAAGGGAATGAGTTCACCGAGCCGATCAATGTTGACAGATTGAAGCTGTATTTTACCTGAGACCGAGCAGTCACCAAGAGAATTGGTAGAAGACCTAACCCGACGGGATGGGAACATTCACGCATACATGCATACACGTAACACATTTTGCACCCTTTTGTGTTTGTTTTGTTTTGTGGTCACAGGTTTTGAAGAAGAAAAAGAGAAAGCGGCGAAGATAAGCCAATCAGGCATAACAAAAGCACAGTATCAGATTCGGGTAATAATCCTGGGGCTGAGGCCCATATTGGTGTTAGATTCGGGTAGTAATCTGAGGGTTGAGGCCCACATTAGTATCAGTTTGGGGGCGAGGCCCACATCAGTATCAGTCTGGGGGGGAGGCCCACATCAGTATCAGTCTGGGGGCGAGGCCCACATCAGTATCAGTTTCGGGGATGAGTCCCAAGGTTGAGGTTCCCATCAGCATCAGCATCAGCATCAGTTTCAGGGATGAGTCCCAGGGCCGAGGCCTACATCATCATCAGTATCAGTTGCGGGGATGAGTCCCAGGGTTGAGGCTCCCATCAGCATCAACATCAGTTTAAGGGATGAGTCCTAGGGCTGAGGCCTACATCATCATCAGTATCAGTTTTGGGGATGAGTCCCAGGGTTGAGGCCCAATTTATTATCAGCAGTTTGGGGATGCGTCCCAGGGTTGAGGCCCACATCATCATTAGTTTCAGTTATGGGATGCGTCCCAGGGTCGAGGCCCATTTTGTCAGCGGTATTGGGATGCGTCCTAGGGTCGAGGCCCCCGTTGTCGGTTGCAGTTATTGGGATGCATCCCAGGGTCGAGGCCCACTGCATCATCAGAACAGTTTTTCCAGGTACGGCATGTGGACTATGTGGATTATGTGGACTACCGTGGACTATCTTGAAGTGTTGTGGATTATGTGGACTACCGTGGACTATCATGAAATGTTATGGACTCCCGTGGACTACGGTGGACTATCTTGAAGTGTTGTGGATTATGTGGACTATCGTGAAATATTGTGGACTACCGTGGACTACCATGGACTATCTTGAAGTGTTGTGGATTATGTAGACTACCGAGGACTATCGTGAACTGTTGTGGACTACCGTGGACTATCATAAAGTGTTGTGGACTATTGTGGACTACCGTGGACTATCGTGAAGTGTTGTGGACTATGTGGACTACCGTGGACTATCGTGAAATGTTGTGGACTACCGTGGACTATTGTGGATTATATGGACTACTGTGGACTACCGTGGACTATTATGGAGTATTGTGGACTATGTGGACTACCGTGGACTATTGTGGATTATCGTGGACTATGTGGACTATATAGATTATGTGGACTATCGTGGACTATTGTGGACTACCGTGGATTATCGTGGACTATGTGGACTATGTGGATTCCGTGGATTATCGTGGACTATTGTGGACTACCGCGACACCCTAGGTACGGGGTTTAGAACGCCAAGAATGGCACGTCATCAAATTCAGTTCAAAGCGACAGACAAACCAGGTGACAGCTGGCGAGCCAGGTAAGTGAAAATGCATTGCACGTTCTTTGATATGATTGTCACTGTTACACATTATACAAGTCCCATCAAAGTGGGGGCGACTGTAGGCACTGAATTTTTGCATGTTAGTCCCTATGATGAGTCTCATTTGGAGACACTCCCTTTTAAGTCGAGGAAGTTGCAGGAAACGGTCGTCGGAAGGGAATTGGTATTTCGTTAAATTTTATCCGCTTGTTTAGCTCCAAGCTCACTCGTTGGACCTCCGTTTTAAAGCACATTTGGCCTAAAAAAACCCAGAACCATTTAACCTTGGCCCAAACCCATTCACCAAACAAACACAACACCTAGCCCACCACACTTGGCCCACACGCCCAAGGCCCTCAAAATACAACCCAATTAAATAAAATATTAATTAAATAATATACCAAATTAAATAAAACATTAAATAAAATCATGCCTAATTAAAATCAATCAATAAATTATATTCCTAATTAAAAATATTGTATTCCTAACTTAACAAATATCATGCCTAAACAATACAAATTAAATATACTAACTTCATAATCTAGCCAAGACATGTCTCCAACCAAATAATTGATTTTCCTTGTGTGACACTAATTGGTCTCCTTCCTATTTAAATCCATGCAAACCCTAGCTTGTCACTATAAGAATAACACAAACTTCAACCCTTGCTCCTAGCTCATTCACGACCACAAACCAGAACAAAAGAATATAAACCCTTCGGCAAAAGATCCACACAACACAGCCACTCATCACCCTCAATTCAGCTAGCTTCACTCCACAGCCTCAGCATATCCCACAAAATCACCTGTATTCGCGTGAACTGCATGCTCTGGCGCCTAACCACACTAAGCCATCTGCCCCATGCACGTAACAACCACACTGCCATAAGCCACCTTCCCCTTGCACCCATCACGCCTCACGCACCATAAGCCCTCGACAATCTGCCCTCATCAATCAAACGCACCTACAACCGAATTGCACACACAGCCCACGTAACTACCCACTCCACAATATGTCCTCTGGCCTCTAGCTACATAACCTTTCACGCAGCAAACACCCGTCACAGCCTGCGTTACCTTCTCAGCCTTCACGCCAATGCCACAAACGCAAAACACATAGTCTCTAAACTGCCCCTTTGACGCATCTGGTACCTCTAAAACCAGCCCCAACTCACGCGCATAACCCCCTACAAACAGCCCAGTCCACTACCATAAATTGCCTCCCATACTGCCTCTAATCACATCCTGGAAACAGCCATAAACCTTACCTCTTAACCCCACAAACTGCCATAAAACACATCTAAAACAGTGAACCAAACCAGCCCTTAAACAATCCAAAAATCTGCACTTTAAACCGAGACAAAAATGCCCCAAAAAAGTCACCGAAACTGACCCTAAAATAGCAGCAAAGTAGCAGCCAAACGGAGTCAAAACAGTAGTTTGAGCAGCGAAACAGTGAAGAAAGACGTAGACCAGTGAACCAGAAAAGTTACGGAGTGATAGCTCTTCCGACGGACTTGTAACGCGGTTCTGAAAGTCGACATAAAAGGTTAGACCTGAGGGTATTTTTCACATCCATTTTCATTAATATTTTTATTGTTTATTGAGTCTCATTTGCATGATTATTATGGAATGATGTATGTTGTGGCCCTTGAATAAAATAAAGAATGTGTCGCTTCTCGTGGTATATAGGATGGAAACCCGGACATAAATTTCATAGCCGATTTCGAATGGACGGTAGTATGATCTGTACTCGGGATACAACTCCACGTACCACTTTCGTAAACGGCGCATATTTCATTTTATGTTGTGTTGATTTGTTTATTATTCGCTACTTGATTTCCGTATGTTATTTGTTTATGTAATGATGAGATAAAGCGCATGGGCTTAGTAAGTGCGATTAAAGGTCCTCTATTTTGAGAGGTTAAAATCCTTTACCACGATGCTTTGCCGCGCCGGATGATGTATATTCGATTGAAAGTGAGATATGTTCAATCGGGTATACGAAGTTCAATATTGTTGTCTTTATTTCTTATATGCATCGTGTTATTAGCGTATGGGCTTAGTAAGTGCGATTAAAGGTCCTCTATTTTGAGAGGTTAAAATCCTTTACCACGATGTTTTGCCGCGCCGGATAATGTATATTCGATTGGATGTGAGATATGTTCAATCGGATACACGAAGTCCGATATCATTGTCTTTACTTTTTTATATATGTATTGTGTTGTTTGCGCATGGGCTTAGTAAGTGGGAATAAAGGTCCTCTAAGTCAAGGGGTTAAAAGCCTTTACCACGATGTTTTGTCGCGATTCTTGCTATGTCATTTAACCTTTTGTGTATCATTGCTTCACTTACGCATGCATTACGAAGTTCCATATAGTTATCTTCATTTTTGTACGCATTGTAATGAAAGGCGCATGGGCTTATTATGTTGGACTAAAAGGTTCTCCGTTTGGGGAAGAAAAGCCTAAAAGGCTACCTTTACCACGATATTTGCCGCGTCTTCCATCCATTGATTGTATCATCTACCCTTGTCTTAGCTTGATCTATTGTCACTCGTATATCCATGTTATGATAGCATTTGGGTATTATTTCTCGCGGTATATAGGATGAAAACCCAGACATAAATTCCGTAGCCAATTCCGAATGGACGGTAGTGCGGTCTGTACTTGGGATACAATTCCACGTACCTCTTGAAAAATGCCCACGTGTGTGTCAATCTTAGATATCATATTCCGTTTCACGTCATTGCACGACTATTCCGTATTCATAATTGCCTCTTCAGTTGTTTATTTTCATTAGGCGCCTAATTGTCTTTCCTTAATATGCATGCTTGTATGGATGTCATTTGTTTGCGCTTCTGTGTCTACCAATGTGAAATTGTATGCTTTCCGTATGTCAATTTATCTTTATGCATGAAAATTTGGACATAGATTATATGCAAATAGGTTGTATGCAAATTTGGACATAGATTGTATGCAAATAGGTTGTATACAAATATGAAGATGTGTTACATGTGAACTTGGATGAACTTTTGATTTATGCATGTGAAATAGAATACCCTTGGGAATGTATGTTGCTAGATTCGATTAAATTATTGCACAAATCATATCATTACAAGTGGCATAAGTAAGGGACCATTCCGAACCCAATGGTTTGAGGTATTCCCTTGCGAGGGGTGAGTGCGACCTTAAATCTTTGTCCCGGTTCACACCGGGTGGCGACTCCATTATTCTCCGGTTTAGTCCCCCGCGGGCTACTCCGTACTCCCAATCGGGCCGCGAGCCCGGAACAGCATGCGTCGCCCAGTTTCTGTGTTCCCACAATTACATCAAAACGTTGGTTCCAAGAACGCAATACTTGCTTCAATCAATAAATGGATCGAATTAACTTGCAAACCTTGTTTGCTTGTTTTGATACGACAAAACCGTCAGGATATTTTAAACATCCTCAAAAAGGTTTCCGTTTAAGGAAAGCGGTTTTAACGTTCAGTTGCCATATTTTATAAATGAAACATGCAGCATTAGCAAGCATTATCCAAATGGATTTAACCATGGCAACGAATAAAAGGTTTCGTCGTAATCGACACAATATTGATAACGATACATTTTCGCTACAAGCCTAACTTTGTACGTTGGTATTTTATCATCCTTGTATGTCTTCCTTGAAGACTCATATAGTACCAATAGGCACAATGCCTTCCGGTACATCAACCAGTGTCTAGACTCGGTTGGTATACATTGAATCCATTTCGGACATCATGGCACTTTGCCATAATAGGGATTCGATACCTTGTATCAATTCCTCATACGTATCCAGTTTGTATTCCTCAATAAGATTGACATCTTCATGAGGTGAGATCAGAAACCCATACCTCCCAGGTTGTTTTCTGACTCTCTCCGACTTACGCGGTTCTTGTGTATTCGAAGTTTGTGGTACAATTTCATCCATGATGAACTGTTTGTGTTCCGTTAAGGAATCAGTGCCTGGAACAGTATTACTCCGATTTTCATCGAGTTTTACTTTCCTCCCACTTACCACTGCATATAGGTATTCCTCTTAGGAAAACCGCATGGAGAGCAACAATTACATTGTTCTCTTGTGAGTTGTATAAGTACTATACTTTGGTTACCCTAGGATAACCCATAAATATGCACTTATCCTATTTGGGTTCTTGTTTGGTATCATCCAAACATATGCCCAGCATTCCCAAATCTTTAGGAATGAGAAAACCTTGTTTCTTTCCTGTTCATATCTAATATGAAGTCTGTCTAACAGATTTTCATGGAACCTTATTCAAAATAAGTTTTGCACTGTTTAATGCATATCCCAAGAAGGAAAATGGTAGCTCAGAGTGACTCATCAGTAACCTTACTATGTCCAACAAGGTTCGATTTCTCTGTTCGGACATATCGCTCAATTGAGGTGTTCCGGGAGGAGTCCACTGTGAAAGAATACTAGACTCTTTCAAGTAATTGAGAAACTTATTGCTTAAGTATTTTCCACCACGGTCTAACCGTGACAGTTTTATACTTTAGCCGATCTGTCTGTCTACTTCGTGTCGAAACTCTTTGAATTTATCAAAAGTTTCCGATTTATGTTTCACAAGAAACACATAACCATAACGCAATGCCACATCCGTAAAGGTTACAAAGTATTCACATCCACCTCTAGCCTAGCTAGATATGGGCCCACTTACGTCACTATAAACAAGGGCTAACAGATCGGTGGCACTTGCACTTGTACCAAGTAAAAGGCGTTTTAGGCACTTTGCCTAATAAACTAGATTCGTAGACATCATTTGATTAGATTCAAATTCGTTCTAGTACCCACTCTTCGAAAGTATGGATATACGAGTCTTGTTAATGTGTCCCAGACAGCAATACCACAAATAAGTCTCATCTAATTAATTCAGTTTGAGCTATTTGTTTGTCATGTTATACGTTTGAGATTCATTTATAATCAAAATATAAATACTGTTATTCACATATAATGTGTTTATCTCAATATCATCTTTATAAAATAAAACACTTAGTGTTCTAGAATATAAAGGTATACCCGCAACGGGTTAAACTTAGATATAGAGATAATGTTTCTAGTCAAACTAGGTACATTATAAAAGTTTCCTAATTTAAGTACACACCCGAAGGGTAGTTCCTAAACTTAGGATTCTACGGTTAAAACAGTGACTTTCGTCCCGTTTTCGACTCGCAGGTTGATCTCAACTGAATTCAGTCTCCTGCTTATCAGCAGATCCCGCACATCAGTACATATATTTATGTACAACACTTAGTATCAAAAATCCAATTTTGGAACCAGTAGCGAACATGTTTATGACAAACATGCTTGAAGTCGGAGCCTTGCCCGTCTTCACTTCCTTCACGTCTGCCTTGTCCATATGGCAGTCACGTATCCAGTGACCCCGTTTGCCACAGTTTAGGCATACATCTTGGGATATGTTATTTATCTTCCCAGAAGACTATGATGATTTTGCCTTTGCCCCTTTTAGAAGCTCTGGCTCTGCCTCATTGAGCATAGCCATCAACTCTCCAAGAGTTTACTCTTGGTTCATAATGAATCTGCCCCAGTTTTCGGGTAGAGACTATAAGATCAAATCTTTGGTAGTCTCGGCCACGTAGGTAATGCCCAGCTAACCTAGCTGATCGATGTCAGCAATCATCTGCGACACCTAGTGCTCGATAGATATACCTTCTGACATACACGAGCGAAAGAGCTTCTTTTGCAATTTGTACTTCTAAGATCTAAGAATAGATCTATGAAGATCTTTAATTTCATCATCATGGTACAAGGATCTAATCCTTAATTTTGACGACGGAATTAAAGAGTCATTGCGGTAAGCATAAAGGATTGAGCACTAAAGTTATCATCATATGTATCTTCCAAAGATCATGTTCTACTATTTTCTCAACTCTGGGCTTAGGCCCGAGATGTCACTCTATCAAATAGGATAACTTCTTAGTTCCCAGGACTATCCTGAGGTTTTATTCACATTCTGAAAATTGGAGTCGTTTAAAGACATTTTCACTCATGATTATGTTCTAAACGCTACTCTTTCAGTTATCTTGATTCCAATAGTCCAACTATCCAATCAACGATTTCAGGTACTATTGAATATAATGATTATTATAGTCTAACTATATAATCAAATATAATTTGATTGGTTAAATTCAAATATATTGATTACTATAATCCAATTATATAATCAACTATAAATTGAAATAGTTTGAATACAGTCCAACTGTTTAATTAAAACAACAATTAAATATTAGTCCAACTAATATATATTTAAATTAATGACGAAAAATAAAATGAGCGCGTATTGGCAAGTATCTAAACGAAATTGCAAATTTAATACTTGCCTCCCACTATTTTTCGGCGAGCCTCTAACCCTCTGTTGAGTACTCGGGAAACCTAGTTTCCTAGTGGGCTAGGATCCCGTTAAATAACACACAACCTTGACTTTGGCCAACAAGCTGTATGATATTTAACTAGGTAGATCTCTAAGATCAATTCGATCTCATCCAATTCCTAGATCCAGTAGGTGGACATCCAAGTCCAAAACATATATCTAATATATGCCAATATATCCAATATATTCCCTAACCTTTTTCCTCTGAATCAACTAAGCCTTGGCTTTGGCACAACAAGTTTAATGATTCCAGTTAAACAGGACCCATTGACTTTGGAAAGCTTCGTAATCGATGTCAATGGACAAGAAGTGATATTGACTTTGGCCAAAAAATCACAACTTGGACAAGACATGCGATATGGGACAAAGGTCTTGACTTTGGCCAACAAACCAGTGTCAATCTTGGATCTTGAGAATGAATCATTCAATGGAAGGAAAACACTTAATATTTGTTGAGGGTTTTTCGCGTAATTGGCAACCAATTAATTATCTTTGATTAGGTCTCATCATACACCCTTAAACATGCATTTTAAAAGCATAATAAGGCGCGATAAATAAATTAATAATGATATGCGGATGGATATTTAAAACATTTTGTTCCTATAACAAATCTCTCCCTTTCCTCGCTCCCGCTAGCACAAATCTTACTTCTACCCAATTACATAACACTTCTAAAGAAACCTCATTTACATTGAGGGGAATAGGTGAGAAGAGAAATACAAAGAATCAAGAGGTAATAGGCTGGACACGCAGGTCCAATTTAATAAATTCTAAATTTATTACAATAATTTCCAAAATTTCCCTCACCCATCTAATATCCATCTGATATACATTATTCATACATCACATCCATGTATTCACACAAATCATGTTATCAATCAATCTAGTCCAATTAATTAATCTTTAATTAATGACCATCCAATGTTCAAACAACGATTTGATTTGCGCGAGTCCAACTCGTTTTAAGAATAAGTACTCAAAGTACGAATTCTTGAATTATATCAAACTACAATATTAAATCCAATTTAATTTGTATTCAATACTAATTCTATATTTAATTCCAAATTAAATAATTACACTTTTTAATGTGCCTTTACGACTTAGATTCTAAATCTAATCATAACGAGTCGCAAAGCCCAATTAACATCCAATGTCAATTTAATTAAAGTCCAATGGGCTTTCAATTAATTTATAAGGCATGGACTTTGGCAACCAAAGCCCAATAAGGAATCACCCTTTGCCAAAAATCAATTTAGACCCATTAGGCCCAATTAATATTTTAAAGGCCCATTATATTATATTTGGACTTTATAGAAATGGTTTTAGGCCCAATTGGATCCAACCAATTATCCTAAACCAAACTTGGCCCAACCAAGCCCATAAGGCCCAAATACAACTTTATTAGCCCAATTCCAAATTTATCCCAACTAATTAAATTCCAATATTCCAAATATCATAATTTAATCGATTAAAGTGTATTAGCCACAATTAATTAGTTAAATTAATATTTCCAAAACACCAATTACACTAATTAATCATGCTTTAATTAACCAATTTATGTCCAACACAAATTGAAGCAAAATCAATCCTAACATGCTTCCTAAGCTCTCGGCATTATGGTGATTTTTTATATCAATTTTGATTTCAATCCAATTAAATCACAAACTAATATATCCCATGCATTTTAAACATATCCAATTGTCTAAAATTCAAAAATCACCAAGAGCTAGGGTTATATACCATTCGGCCAAGGCATATAAATTGGGGAAAATTAATCCTATCAATTATTCACAATTCCAACAATGTACAAATCCAATTTAACATCATTCAACCTCAACCAAATCACCAATTTGAAGAAATCATGCTCAAATCACAAAATACCAAATTAAAGTTTAAGAACCCTAAATTCAATTTCATGCTCAATAACAGCTCTGATACCATTGTTGGGTTTTCTAGGTCAAACCAAGATCAAATTAAGCAATGAAATGTGTGAATACAACAAAGTAAGAATGCGGAAAATACTCACTTTGATCGGATTTTGGATGCGTTGAACACAAAAAAAATCTGCTCATTGAGTTTCAGCCAAGCCCTCCTTGTGTTGATCTTCAAGCTCCAAGCTTTGAGTGTTGATTCCAAGCTCAAGGATTGGTTTCCCTATCACCTTTGTAAGACTCCTTGGATGTGCTAGCATTCATGATTTTTGAATCAAAAAATCAAAGAGAATGAACCCTAGGTTCACGCCCAACTTGAGAGAGAAAGAGGAAGACCATTTTGGCCAAGCCAAATGGGAGAGGAATGAGATGATGTTCACGCCCAAGGCATGAATTGGGAGAGAGAGAGTGATTTTGTGTAATGTATAATTGATTTCAAAAAACAATTATCATATACCAACACCAAACTTTTGGTATTAGTCATTCCAAAATGACAAAGAGTGTTTTTCAAGTTACCATCAAATCCAACTACTTCCATCAACAAAAAGGTGATGAGATAGACTAGGTGATGTGACTTGTGCAGGCCCCAATTTAATTCAAAATCCGAGTGGGCCCGCAAACACTCCCGGGCTCGGGTTTGTTAATTCCGAATTAACGAATTTTCCGTTGCGACGTAATTAAATCAAATTTAATTAAATAATTATGCCTAGCAAAGTTACTATTCACGTCGCTAGCGAATTAATTCTAAATTAAGTCGTTTGCCCGAATTAAAATCTAATTTTAATTCCGCGTCGAAATCAAATTTCGTTTAATATATCGAATATATTATTTTGTCGATTAATTCCAAATTAATCGTTCTCTCTCTTTAAATAGAATTTTATCCTAGATAAAATTCTCCGTAATTAATCCTAGATTAATTTTCTCTTTCTTCTAATTAATCCTAGATTAATTATGTCCGAGTCATACGTCATCGGTGAATCTTCGAGAAGCGACCCATGAGATCCCTGGATATGTTGGCAGTAAATCCGGTCGTCGGACTATCCGAACACGTACGTACCTAGTACTACGTTTTTACCGATTTACAAGACATGGTTGGCTTCTAGCAAAGCACCGTGCCTACCCAATTCTCCAGAAATATTCTTAATGGAATATATAATATGTATCAGGCGTAGTATACGTAGTATTGCGTATTGCGATCCAGTATCAGATGTCACATGCTAGGGCTGGGGCTGGAATTGTGTCTGCCCCGTACGAAGCATATATCGGATCTCTGGTAACTAGTCTCTATAATCGGATAAACATGACCTAGTCATATTATCCCGATAATTGCAGTACATAGAGTACTAGTTCCGTATCCTGCGTGATCATCATCTCCATATGAATGAAGTGATACTTCCATCTTGACATCACACCCAATACACTACGATTCTCAATATATCCAGAAGAGGCGTACACGGAACCTGTTAAAGCCCCGGACGACCAAAACCAAAATATATTAATTGTCGTAAGTATTAGCGATGCAAGTCTTAGGTAAGATCAAATACACCTACCCTGATTCGGACTTCCATAGACACATAGTCATACTACCAATGGAATTCCGATGGGTCTATCCAGAGCGAAGCTGTTTCCGTACCATCGGTAAACACAACCTCCTATCACACTTGCATAAGTATCCAATACTTAAATATATGAGAACTATGTCGTTATGCTCCCACAACGCGTACAAGTGCAATACTAGTCTATTCCGCATTATTGATGTCCAATCTCGATAATACTATGACTATGGATATTTTAATGATTAAACCTTAGTGGATTAATACTGTCTCATATCTTATTAATCCAGAACTAATCATATGGACTTTTATCATTTATGTATCTTGGTAATCCAATTACAAATGATAAAAGAGCAATTTCCTTTGTCACATAGTTAATTTGTACAACAACACAATGTTCTGTACAAATAGTGATGCTATGGGTCATAATTGTCCAACAAGCATGCCATCTGCCTATGGAGCTTGAACATAAAGCGTACTTGGCACTGAAGAAGTTAAATCTTGATCTACAAGTAGGAGGAGAGAAATGGCTCCACCAACTGAACGAATTGGAGGAATTTCGCTTACATGCTTATGAGAATGCTAAACTGTACTAAGAAAAGACCAAGAAATGGCATGATAAAAAAATAGTACGCAGACAACTAGAACCAGGGCAGCAGGTGTTGTGATACAATTCAAGGTTGAAACATTTCCCTGGAAAGCTGAAATCAAGGTGGTCAGGTTCATTTGTGATTACTCAGGTGTTACCCTACGGAGTAGTGGAGATATACAACCCCAACTCCAACATCACATTCAAAGTTAACAGCCAGCGTGTCAATCACTACTTGGGAGAATCATTTGAGTGACAAAAAGAAAGTCTCACACTTGCAAATCCAGCCTAACATTAGGGCAGCCATGTCTAGCTGACGATGTTAAACTTAGTGCTAACAGGGAGGCAGTTGTTAATCATTAACGAATTTTCCGTTGCGACGTAATTAAATCAAATTTAATTAAATAATTATGCCTAGCAAAGTTACTATTCACGTCGCTAGCGAATTAATTCTAAATTAACTCGTTCGCCCGAATTAAAATCTAATTTTAATTCCGCGTCGAAATCTAATTTCGTTTAATATATCGAATATATTATTTTGTCGATTAATTCCAAATTAATCGTTCTCTCTCTTTAAATAGAATTTTATCCCAGATAAAATTCTCCGTAATTAATCCTAGATTAATTTTCTCTTTCTTCTAATTAATCCTAGATTAATTATGTCCGAGTCATAAGTCATCGGTGAATCTTCGGGAAGCGACCCATGAGATCCCTGGATATGTTGGCAGTAAATCCGATCGTCGGACTATCCAACACGTACGTACCTAGTACTACATTTTTACCGATTTACAAGACATGGTTGGCTTCTAGCAAAACACCGTGCCTACCCAATTCTCCAGAAATATTCTTAATGGAATATATAATATGTATCAGGCGTAGTATACGTAGTATTGCGTATTGCGATCCAGTATCGGATGTCACATGCTAGGCCTGGGGCTGGAATTGTGTCTGCCCCGTACGAAGTATATATCGGATCTCTGGTAACTAGTCTCTATAATCGGATAAACATGACCTAGTCATATTATCCCGATAATTGCAGTACATAAGAGTACTAGTTCCCTATCCTGCGTGATCATCATCTCCATATGAATGAAGTGATACTTCCATCTTGACATCACACCCAATACACTACGATTCTCAATATATCCAGAAGAGGCGTACACGGAACCTGTTAAAGCCCCGGACGACCAAAACCAAAATATATTAATTGTCGCAAGTATTAGCGATGCAAGTCTTAGGTTAAGATCAAATACACCTACCCTGATTCGGACTTCCATAGACACATAGTCATACTACCAATGGAATTCCGAGGGGTCTATCCAAAGCGAAGCTGTTTTCGTACCATCGGTAAACACAACCTCATATCACACTTGCATAAGTATCCAATACTTAAATATATGAGAACTATGTCGTTATGCTCCCACAACGCGTACAAGTGCAATACTAGTCTATTCCGCATTATTGATGTCCAATCTCGATAATACTATGACTATGGATATTTTAATGATTAAACCTTAGTGGATTAATACTGTCTCATATCTTATTAATCCAGAACTAATCATATGGACTTTTATCATTTATGTATCTTGGTAATCCAATTACAAATGATAAAAGAGCAATTTCCTTTGTCACATAGTTAATTTGTACAACAACACCATGTTCTGTACAAATAGTGATGTTATGGGTCATAACAAACATGCCATCTGCCTATGGAGCTTGAACATAAAGCGTACTGGGCACTAAAGAAGTTAAATCTTGATCTACAAGCAGGAGGAGAGAAATGGCTCCACCAACTGAACGAATTGGAGGAATTTCGCTTACATGCTTATGAGAATGCTAAACTGTACTAAGAAAAGACCAAGAAATGG
The DNA here is from genome assembly GCA_019454045.1 of Zanthoxylum bungeanum. Lineage (NCBI taxonomy): Eukaryota > Viridiplantae > Streptophyta > Magnoliopsida > Sapindales > Rutaceae > Zanthoxylum > Zanthoxylum bungeanum. The sequence goes on along the minus strand of SKCR01038776.1, from coordinate 41,591 downwards.
CATGATAAAAAATAGTACGCAGACAACTAGAACCAGGACAGCAGGTGTTGTGATACAATTCAAGGTTGAAACATTTCCCTGGAAATCTGAAATCAAGGTGGTCAGGTTCATTTGTGATTACTCAGGTGTTACCCTACGGAGTAGTGGAGATATACAACCCCAACTCCAACATCACATTCAAAGTTAACAGCCAGCGTGTCAATCACTACTTGGGAGAATCATTTGAGTGATAAAAAGAAAGTCTCACACTTGCAAATCCAGCCTAACATTAGGGCAGCCATGTCTAGCTGACGATGTTAAACTTAGCGCTAACAGGGAGGCAACCCATGCAATTTGTATATATATTGAAATTTGGTGTGTTTTATTATTTGTGTGTTTAATTTTTGTAGGTAAAGTCACATACAGGATGGAAGACATTCTCGTAAATCTTCACAAGTATTTTCATTCTCCCTCAAAACTCTCTGATGAAAGTCTACAAAGCACGTATTGAACGAATGAGACTTCTGATGATCAAAGGTATTCCTAATGACATTTGTTGGATAATTGAAGCACGAGTCCAATTGGCAGGTGAGTCATCTGACTCTTTTGATTCATTTCTGCCTGGTTTAGGAAGAAGCACCTATGCTAAGACAAGAATAGCTAAAAGATTAGGTGTTTGCTATAAATGTGCACGCGTGACATGTAATATTCGTTGTCATTCTTTAGGAATGTTGTCTAATAACCGCGAAGAGAAAATTAAATTCATTAGGGATGACACGAGTAAGGAATCTTTAAATGACATATCATTGACTCTTGAGACGCATCACACTGGATATGTGTATCATGCAATTTGCATGTTACATGTATAATTTCAAAAAGAAAGATAATAATTAAGTCTTGGGAATCTGACTTTAAAAGGCATTGTTTTCCAATTTATAAGAAAATTGGATGGGAATCTTGTCCCTGACGCATAGATTTCATTCAAGCTGTTACTATATGTACATATTATTATCTCTTTTAACTAATAATTGGGATTTATTTTGTTATTTTCCTTTATTTTCACCGACAAGATCTAGACTTTTTTACTCTCACGATTTATTTTACTATTTAGCTAATAATTATTATTTGGCAGGTACTAGTGCTATTATTACTCACCATTTTTTCAGGATCTATAATTTGAGCTCGTCATTGCATTCTTGTAGACATACAGATTTGGGAAAGAAATATTAAAAAAATGGAAGCAACTTCAAGAAGACGATTTGTAAACATATATGTGTTTTGCGGTACTAGCTCTTGTTCTAAACCAGAATTCATTGAGGCAGCACAAGAATTGGGTAGAGTCATGGTTGAGAGGAATATGCACTTAGTTTATGGCGGCTGTAATCTTGGACTAATGAGGTACGTTTCAAGGGCCGTACAGGAAGGAGGTAGTCAAGTCTTGGGAATTATCCCAAAACCTTTGGCCAAGGCGAATCTTATAGGACCATCAAACAGAGAAGAATGCATCATGCCAGGTATGTCCGAACGACTTGTTGAAATGATTAACCGTGTTGATGTTTTTATTGCTTTTCCAGGTGGCTTGGGCATAATAGAGGAAATTTTCACAATGCTATCTTGGGCGAACTTGAACATATACCAGAAACCAATTGGACTGTTGAAAGTTGATGGATTTTATGAATTTTTTTGTGTGTTTCTTGATGATGTCCAGAGAACTGGGTTCCTTCCAAAACCTGTAAAAGATATCATCTTTAATGCCAGAACAACCCATGATTTAATTGACCAACTTTTAGCCTTTGAACCACAAATTGACCCTATCCTTTCCAAGATAAACTGGTTCGATAATGATCGCGGTAAGAAGCGTCAGATAAATTTGGATCTTAACCTTTAGTTTTCTTTTTAGATGTAGAATTCCACGCTAACCAGGTACTGTCTTATAAACTTTTCTTCTTCTTTTTAAGACATTGGGGACAATGTCTCAATTATGTTTGGGAGAGGGGAATAATTGACTAGTGTCTTATTTTTATTTTTCGTTGTTTTTTTTTTGTTTAATTTTTAGTCAAAAATTCAAAACTTTTAAAAAATTAAAATAAAATTGTTTTTATGTTTTAAATTTTACTAACCAGGTGGAATGGTGTTTGAGATAGCTATGTAAGGAATTTCCACTATTGAGACGTATCTCAACCTATTTCGTAACAAGTTAATTTTTGTTTCTTTCCTTTTGAATTATTTAAATTTGTGAATTCTCCATAATACTGACTAAATTGGATCTTCTTATGTTCAATTGACAGGTATTATCAACTTGCATAGTAACATACGGACATGAGTTGTGAGGGAAAATTTTGTAATATTCAGTGCTCTAGTTTATTGGAGGAAGCATCTCAAAGCGATGGAATAATAAAAAATGTGTATATAAATAATTAACCATGCCTTTACTTAGTAACCGGACATCTTGCCTCAGTAAGCAGAGATTGTTCGCGTTAAACGGTAAAAGCTTGAGTTAATAATAATAAAGTTTCTACTTAGTAACCGGACGTCTTGCCTCAGTAAGCAGAGATTATTTGCGTCAAATGGTAGAACCTTTAAACATCTGAGATCCGAGTAATTAAGTCCGTAGGGGTATCTTAACACCTAGTGCTGTTAAGCCAACTGGTTTAGGAGTCACTGGCCCAAAGCTCGCAACATGGATTAAAGATGTTAAAAAAAATTCATTGCCAAAAAAAGTGTGAATTCTAATATAACTTTAGGACAAAATATTACTCTCTATTCAACTACACTTATGAATATTGTGGGCACAATGATTTGATTAATACCTTGTTGTTTGTGTATATGGAGAATGGTAAAAAAATAATCGGAGAATTTACTTATTTGGTAATTTAGAAAGGAAGAAAACAATTATTAACTTGGATAAGAGTTTCACTTGTTTAGTCGCTAACTTGTTTTGTGTGTTTGATTGTACATTTGATTTACGTTTGTGGATATCGTCGATGTAAGCCCTCACGAGACTACAACTCGTCCACTAGGGACACCTAGGGGTTTAAAGGCTTGTTACATACGCTAAATGCAACCGTGATCCCTACAAAAGTGGCTTAGTTAAATTTTATTATTAGTTTGTTTATTGCATTTATTTTGTTTGTTTTGCTTGAGGACTAGCAAAATGTTAGGTTTGAGGGTATAATGAGCGGAGAATATATCAATATTTACCGCCCCTTTTACTTAATATTTTGTATAGTTTCTCAAGTTTTGTGAATATTTTGATGTGTTTTGTGTTATTTTGTAGATAAATAAGATTTCAAGACTCAATGGAATCAACTTGGGGCTAAAACAGTGAAAAACGAAGAAAAAAGGCAAAATTGAAATATCGTGTCGCGATGCGAACACCTTCTACATCGCGACGCGCTACGGTTACTATACTGCTGACACTCGTCATCCCCTCGTCAGTGCCAGGTCAGCACCTGCGTCATCATTACATCATCATGATGTCAACATAATAATTCACTCTGCTGACACGCGTCATTCCTTGCGTCAGAATGATGTCAACATCACGACGCGTAAGCCTTCACGCGTCATAACGCCAAGCCAATAATTCTACCGACAGCCACGTGTCATCATCTCATCAAATCCGCGTGTCACGTGTCAGAATCAACGTACATCGCGACGCGCAGAGCCAAAATTTGCATATAAATTGAGGCCGAATTCATTTGAAATTTTCATACTTTCTTCTGGGAATTTCCTTAAGAATACTAAGAAGATAATATCTTGTTTGTTTATTTACAGCTTTCTTGTATTTAATTTTTATTTTAAGCAATAGATCTTTCTTCATTTTACTTTAAAGTATGAGTAGGTAACTTCCCTCTACTGGGATGAAATGTAAAGCTTTTATTATAATAATTTAGATTAATCTCCATTAGTTATAATATATAAACTATCTTAAAACATGACTTAATGGGATACCGCCTTCATGGTCGGTTAGAATTAATTAAAAAACTGACTTAATCAGGATACCGCTTATATGGTTGGTTGGTAATGTCATGGAGATTTATATATTATAATAAGAGAGATTTCTAAATTAGAAATAATAAAAATTGATCCTCTAACCCCAATATTTTATTTTATTGTTTTACTTTACCATTTTAATATTCAAGTTTACTTTATGTCAATTTCTTTATTTAAGTTTTTAATAGTCCTAGATATAGGTTGTAACTAGATACCTTATCTAGGGTTGTGATGAATTTCAATATCACGGGTTTATAAGTTGGTTATTTTATGCCTTGGGTAATATATTGGTTTATTTATTGAGTCTTAGTCTTAATGCTTCTTGTTAACTGGCCATTAATAAGATTGATTTGGTAAACTTAAAATGAACTTGGAAAAATGATTTTAGGTTTAGCCTTAGACTCAATAGCTCACGATCTCACCTTGGAGTAAATGTCTCTTAGGTAGATTTCCTTACATGAGAGGAATATACCTGTCGGGCGGGGGTAGCCATAATTGGAACGTAAACTTAATGAATTCAGAGTTTCTTAATTAACATAGGAAAATAGTTAATTGGGTTACTTTGGGTGTTTGCATCTGACCATCGAAAGAGGCTTTTGCATATTTTCTTGTTCCAGGTTAATAAACCGATATATTGCACAAACATGAGAAAATCACTTCATCTTTAAAAGATATTGGAATGATTCACAACCCTATATAGTTTTATAATATTGATTTTTCCTTTAATTTACATTCGCATTGTTTTAATTACTTATTTTCATATAAAAATCACCATCCAACCAACAATCAAATAATTAGATACTAGTAGACATTTAGCTTCATAAATTGATATCTTAGGTATTAAGTCCTCATGGGATCGATACATTTTATACTACTTGAGTGATACGTGCGCTTGTGTAACATGTGTGTTTACCACCGGTCAATATCCGTCACGAAATCCAATTCGTGTCCATACTTTACCCACTCTTAAAATGACGATCACAGATAAACTCACTGTAGGCACTGCATTTTTATGCATAAGTCCCTATGATGAGTTTCATTTTGGAGACACCACCTTTTAAGTCACGGAGGTCACGGAAAACAGACATCGGAAGGGGAATTCAGAATAAACAAGGTTCACTGTTTTCGTTGTGTGCTACGTTCATGTAAACGTTCGAACGTCAAACAGATTGCGGGCGTTCGTGCTGCGTTCGATGATGCGTTCGAACGGTGTCGGTAATTCTGGTTTTGCTGCTAGCCTCACATTAAGCCCAATTCGCCCAAACCTTGGCCCACACGCCCAAGCCCACTTAAAACACATATTTAACACATGGTGAAATCAAAACAAATCTAAAATCACATACCAAATTAAATAAAATACTTACACAAATTAAAGAAATTGCATGCCTAATTAAAATCAATCAACAAACTAAATGCCTAATCTAAACCAATCAAAATAATCATACCAAGTTAAAATCAATCAACCAATATATTATTCCCAAACATAAAATATGTATGCCTAATCAACATAAACTAAATATTCAACCTCCCTAATCCAACACCAAATCATATCCCTTTTTAAATACACAAATCCCTTTCCTTGTCAAGCCTAACCCTTTGCCTATAAAAAGAACCCTTCACCAACCTTCTCAAGGCTAGCTATAGCTCATTCACATAAGAAACACCCAAGCTCATAGACACAATTCTCCCTCACTCTCAATAACAAAAAGATCACAAACCAAAGAACCCCCATCGCCTTGACCAAAACACATCCCGAACACCCCTTCACCTCACCGAAAAACACATCCCAAACAGCCCTAAACACACACATAAAACAGCCCCCGAACCACACCATAACACCACCGAAAATAACACCCAAAACAGTAGCCAAAACATCCCAAAAACAGTAACTAAAATACAGCAGCGAAATAGTAGCAGCGGCAGCGAATCGGAGTCAAAACAGCAGCAAAAGACGGAGGACGACGACCCAAAACAGTAAGACAACGAACGAGAGCAGTGAACCAGTGAACCGGAAGAGTTGCGGAGCTTTACCCCTTCCGATCTTCGTGAAACGCGAGTCCGAGAGACGACTTAAAAGGTTAGACCTGAGGGCACTTTTTCATTAGTTTATATTCGTTTCTTTTATTATTGAATTGTATTCACATGAGAGTCGTTTATGGATGTGTGTTGTGGGTATTGGATGAATGGAAGAATGTTGTCTCTTGTGGTATATAGGATGGAAACCCAGACGTAAATTCCGTAGCCGAATCCGAATGGACGGTAGTGCGGTCTGTACTTGGGACACAACTCCACGTACCACTTGAGTAAACGGCACCTTCTCTTGTTTTATGTTGCTTTGGTTTATTTAATTCTTGTCATTTAAATTCTGCATGTTGTTTATTCCCGTATGATACGATCGAGTGCATGGGCTTAGTAAATGCGATGAAAGGTTCCCTAATTGGAGGGTTAAAATCCTTCACCACGATGCTCTGCCGCACCGATTGATGTGTGTTCGGTTGAATGCGAAATACGTTCAATCGGACATACTTAGTTTGATATGATTGTCTTTATTTTCGTATGCATGATTCAACCGAGTGCATGGGCTTAGTAAGTGCAATGTGAGATCCCCTATGGGGAGGGGCTAAAGCCCTTTACCACGAGGCTTTGCCGCGCCGGTTGATGTGGTGTTCGGTGGATACAAGATACGTTCAATCGGGCACACTATGTTTAGTATTATTGCTTTTCATTCTATGTATGCATGATTCAGTCGAGCGCATGGGCTTAGTACGTTGGTCTAAAGGTCCTCTCTTTGAGAGATCAAGAGCCCCAAAAGGCCACCTTTACGGCAGTACTTCGCCGCGCCCCTTTATTTTGTCGTTTATGTATTGCGTCCCATTTCATGCATCAGATCTGTTCCCGTTCGAACGCGTTTACAAACGCAACTCGAACGCGCATGTATTTTGCCTTGTCATGCATCAGGTCTTATTTCTGTTCGAACGCGTTATCAAACGCCATACGAACGCGAACCTTCTGTTTACCGTTCGAATGCGTTTACGAACACTACACGAACGAGAGCATTCTGTTTCATTTCCGTTCGAACGCGTTATCAAACGCCATACGAACGCGAACCTTCTGTTTACCATTCGAACGCGTTTACGAACGCTACACGAACGCACACACACTTTCTTAGTTTCATAATGTATCAGGTCTGGTTCCGTTCGAACGCGTTCTCGGACGCTACACGAACGCGAATCTTCTGTTTCAGGTCTTCCCTTGCGAGGGGTGAGTGCGGCCTTAAATCTTTGTCCCGGTTCACACCGGGTGGCGACTCCATGTTATTTCGTACTTCCCAACTAGTGCCGCGAGCCTAGGAACGGTGTCGCCCAGGTCCTGTTGTCCACAGTCTGGCGACGCCACTGGGGATAGAGAGTTGGCCCCGAAATATTGTCTTGTAATGAGTGGATTTATGTTTTAATTGGCCATGTCTATAGTGGATAAGTAGGGGTTTAATCAAAGGCATTTCAAGGCTAGGTAATGGTTTGGTGTCTTCCTTCACTCACTACCTTTCTAGAAGGAAAAGCTGTGGAGGCACCTAGATAGCCATCTACTCGTAGCCTATTGTGATGGACTAATTTGGAGGACTCGTTGTTTATTCCTGACACCAAGCGATAAGAGCCTAAGAGGCTTGGGTATTTAAGTGAGCCTCGCTCCACCTTCCCTCTGGGGAATCTACAACGGGAAATCCATTTGACAGTCCGTCACACACCATAGCTCATTGGCACGTACCTTAGTGTATAAAAAAGGGTGCGCTCACTTGGTTGCTCCAACCCTTGAGTGGGGAGACCTAGTTGTGGGCCATCCTTCGCCGGTGAGAGCCTTTGTCTATACTCTTGCTAACCCACCCATAGACCGGTTTGTATGGTTAAAGTAACAATTATTTCCTTGAGTATGTGCTTGTGGACCATCCTCATTTGGATGCAGTTGGACTATTATCAGAAATGCGGGCTTGCTGGGCCATTTAAACTGGGGCAAGTTCGTACCGTATGACTATTAGGCCCCAAGCTTCTGAAATGTTGATGGGCCATTATGTAAAAATTGTTATGTTATGTTTGCATTATCTCTCTTTTATGCTTGTGTTTGGGAACATCATCGTTTGGATTCATTTGGACTATTTGTCATAAGATATGGGCTTGTTGGGCCATTTAAACTGGGACAAGAACGTATTTTATGACAATTGGGCCGAAGGCTTCTAAGTGTTGATGAGCCACCTTGTGCTTGTGTTCGGAATGTTACCATTTGGATTTAGTTGGGCTCCTTGCCATGAGACGTGAACTTGTTGGGCCATTTAAACTGGGATGAGTTCACTCTTATGACAATTAGCCCGAAAGCTTCTAAAATGATAACAGGCCGATTTGTGTGAAAATTTTAATTGATTTAGTATGTTATATATGTTACATGCATCTCACGCACCTCATGCATACATACATCATGCTAACCCTTGTGTTCTAAAAGCCATCATAGACTCCCGTTGGGTTAGGGAAGAGGAAGACTCACCAAAAGACCGGTAACAGACATGAGTACATCCGATAATGTAGTATCCCGGATAGATCAGTTGGAAAATGGTTTGGCCAAGATTACCGAACAGTTGCAAGCCTTGACTGTTGCCATGACAAATATGGCTGTGCCCCGTGCTGGGGGAAACTCTGAGAATGTAAGACGTGAGGAGACTCCGAATGGATTGGGGGATGACATCCCCGCTTTTGATGATGATATGGCTGATTATACCACTGGGAGAAAAGTTGGGTCTCAGGCAGAATTGCAGAAACTCCGTGACCAGATAGAGTCTGTTACCCGTAAGATGAAGGGTAAGGATGAAGACTTACTAGACTATGAGGCGATGACCTTTGAGGAACAGTTGCCTGCTCAGTTCAGAATGCCCGACATGGCCAAGTTTAATGGGAATGGAGACCCGAGAGTCCACCTGCATTAATATGTCTCAGTCATGAGTTCAGTGGGCCTATCACATCGCCAAGTCCAAAAGATGTTTGGGATTTCACTCGAGGGGGCACCTGTGGTTTGGTATCATAGCCTTGAGAAGAAAGTTAAGGAAGATTGGAGGGAACTAGCTGATGCTTTTCTGAAGCAGTATGTTATAGACTTAGAGATTGACTTGTCACTCCGAGATTTGGAGAACACTAAGCAGAAGCCGAAGAAAGCTTCAATCAAGGAGTATGTAGATCGCTGGAGAAGCCAGCTTTTGAAAATGCAGACTCGGCCCTCAGAGAAGGACCAAATCAAAATGATCATCAAGGGTACTAAGCCCTCTATTTATAGTAATCTGAGGAGGATGACTTCGATGATTTCTGATTTTCGACAGTTGAGGGAAACTGTCATGGATATAGAAGAAGAAGAAGCTGAGAACAGAAAGATCTATGGCCAGAATAGGAGGACTTTTGGGGGGCATTCTGAGGCCAAGCCCGCTGCGGCCGAAGTCGCTGCCATCAGAAACAGGCAATTCTCCAACCTTGGTAGACCTTTGTCGGAGGTATTTGAAAAGTTACAGGGACAAGGAATCTTGAAACCCTTAGAAGGCAAGTCACTTCCGCACCCCCCACCACCACACATAAATGTGAACCTTTATTGTCACTTCCACCAGCTACATGGCCATGACACTGACAACTGCACCCGCCTCAGGCATGAAATTCAAGATCTCATAGATTCCCACAAGATACCCAACCCATGAAAAGAAACCCTCAACCACCAAGCTTCTTACATGGATGACAATGAAGAACCATAGGCCGAGGAAGAAGGCAGTACTGCGGATGATGGAGATGTTCCTCCTAGTCTATTTGATCCAGTTTTTTTAATGACATTGATTTTGTTACTTTTTCGAACTCTTTTCCTCAACAATAATAAAGACGTTCATTTTGGCTGAAACTCTTCTGCAATATGAGTATGTTTGAGAAAAGTATTCAACCTTAGTACTATGGAATCCAGTGATGAACACGGGGAACCTTCGAAATAAGCAAACATAAAAGATAAGATAGACATTCAGAAATTGGGAAATAGAGGCAGTGAAAATGTCAGGCTTTGAAGGGAATTAGTTCACCGAGCTGATCAACGTAGACAGATTGAAGCAGTAGCTTGCCTGCGGAAAAGAAGAATAAGCAGTCATCAAGGGAATTGACGGAAGACTTAACCCGACGGGATAAGAACATTCATACATGCATACACGTAACACATTTTGTATCCTTTCGTGTTTGTTCTGTTTTGTATTCACAGGTTTTGAAGAAGAAAAAGAAAAGTGGCAAAGACAAGCCAAACAGAAGCAGTAACAGTACAATGTCAGCAGTCTTCAGGAATGAATCACATGGGTGAGGCCCATATCAGCAGTATCAGTCTGGGGGCGAGGCCCATATCGGTAGCAGTTAGGGCCGAGGCCCACTTCAGTATCAGCATTGCTGGGTATGGCATTCTGGGGGCGAGGCCCACATTACATCAGATCAGCTTCTACCGGGTATGGCATTCTGGGGGCGAGGCCCACATTACATCAGATCAGCTTCTGCTGGGTATGGCATTCTGGGGGCGAGGCCCACATTACATTAGATCAGTTCAGCTCGAGAATGAGCACGCCGGGAATGGCACTCTAAGAATGGAGATATAGTCCGGGAATGGACAGCTCAAGAATGAGCATGCCGAGAATGGCACGCCGAGAACGGCACTCCGAGAATGGAGATATAGTCCGGGAATGGACAGCTCAAGAATGAGCACGCCGAAAATGGCACTCCGAGAATGGAGATATAGTCCGGGAATGGACAGTTCAAGAATGAACAAGCCGAGAATGGCAATCCAAGAATGGAGCAGAGTTCAAGAATGGACAGGCCGAGAATGGCACTCCAAGAATGGAAGAACGGTTCGGGAATGGACCACCTTACAGTAACAGTTCGGGAATGAACACCTCACAGTAATAGTTCGGGAATGGACATCTCACAGTAACGGTTCGGGAATGGACCACCTCACAGTAATAGTTCGGGAATGGACATCTCACAGTAACGGTTCGGGAATGGACCACCTTACAGTAACAGTTCGAGAATGGACACCTCACAGTAACGGTTCGGAATGGACCACCTTACAGTAATAGTTCGAGAATGGACACCACATCAGAGTAACACTCCGGGAATGGAGCATGGTTCGAGAATGGACCACATCACGGTGACGGTTCGGGAATGGACCTCACCACATCAACGGTTCGGGAATGGACCACATCACATCCACGGTTCGGGAATGGACCACATCACAGCACGGTTCAAGAATGAACCAGGGGTCGCAGCACCTCACCATCCAGATCAACTCAACTCAACACATGGTAAGTCAAGTGGCAGCTGGCGAGCCAGGTAAGTGAAAATGCATTGCATAACTTTGATAGGATTGTCACTGTTGCACATTACACAAGTCCCATCAAAGTGGGGGCGACTGTAGGCACTGCATTTTTACGCATAAGTCCCTATGATGAGTCTCATTTTGGAGACACTACCTTTTAAGTCACGGAGGTCACGGAAAACGGACATCGGAAGGGGAATTCAGAATAAACAAGGTTCACTGTTTTCGTTGGTGCTACGTTCGTGTAAACGTTCGAACGTCAAACAGATTGCGGGCGTTCGTGTTGCGTTCGATGATGCGTTCGAACGGTGTCGGTAATTCTGGTTTTGCTGCTAGCCTCACATTAAGCCCAATTCGCCCAAACCTTGGCCCACACGCCCAAGCCCACTTAAAACACATATTTAACACATGGTGAAATCAAAAAAAATCTAAAAATCACAAACCAAATTAAATAAAATACTTACACAAATTAAAGAAATTGCATGCCTAATTAAAATCAATCAACAAACTAAATGCCTAATCTAAACCAATCAAATATAATCATACCAAGTTAAAATCAATCAACCAATATATTATTCCCAAACATAAAATATTGTATGCCTAATCAACATAAACTAAATATTCAACCTCCCTAATCAAACACCAAATCAATCCCTTTTTAAATACACAAATCCCTTTCCTTGTCAAGCCTAACCCTTTGCCTATAAAAAGAACCCTTCACCAACCTTCTCAAGGCTAGCTAGCTCATTCAGATAAGAAAAACCCAAGCTCATAGACACAATTCTCCCTCACTCTCAATAACAAAAAGATCACAAACCAAAGAACCCCCATCGCCTTGACCAAAACACATCCCGAACAACCCCTTCACCTCACCGAAAAACACATCCCAAACAGCCCTAAACACACACATAAAACAGCCCCCGAACCACACCATAACACCACCGAAAATAACACCCAAAACAGTAGCCAAAACATCCCAAAAACAGTAACTAAAATACAGCAGCGAAATAGTAGCAGCGGCAGCGAATCGGAGTCAAAAAGCAGCAAAAGACGGAGGACGACGACCCCAAACAGTAAGACAACGAACGAGAGCAGTGAACCAGTGAACCGGAAGAGTTGCGGAGCTTTACCCCTTCCGATCTTCGTGAAACGCGAGTCCGAGAGACGACTTAAAAGGTTAGACCTGAGGGCACTTTTTCATTAGTTTATATTCGTTTCTTTTATTATTGAATTGTATTCACATGAGAGTCGTTTATGGATGTGTGTTGTGGGTATTGGATGAATGGAAGAATGTTGTCTCTTGTGGTATATAGGATGGAAACCCAGACGTAAATTCCGTAGCCGAATCCGAATGGACGGGGTAGTGCGGTCTGTACTTGGGACACAACTCCACGTACCACTTGAGTAAACGGCACCTTCTCTTGTTTTGTGTTGCTTTGGTTTATTTAATTCTTGTCATTTAAATTCTGCATGTTGTTTATTCCCGTATGATACGATCGAGTGCATGGGCTTAGTATGCGATGAAAGGTTCCCTAATTGGAGGGTTAAAATCCTTCACCACGATGCTCTGCCGCACCGATTGATGTGTGTTCGGTTGAATGCGAAATACGTTCAATCGGACATACTTAGTTTGATATGATTGTCTTTATTTTCGTATGCATGATTCAACCGAGTGCATGGGCTTAGTAAGTGCAATGTGAGATCCCCTATGGGGAGGGGCTAAAGCCCTTTACCACGAGGCTTTGCCGCGCCGGTTGATGTGTGTTCGGTTGGATACAAGATACGTTCAATCGGGCACACTATGTTTAGTATTATTGCTTTTCATTCTATGTATGCATGATTCAGTCGAGCGCATGGGCTTAGTACGTTGGTCTAAAGGTCCTCTCTTGAGAGATCAAGAGCCCCAAAAGGCCACCTTTATGCAGTACTTCGCCTCGCCCCTTTATTTTGTCGTTTATGTATTGCGTCCCATTTCATGCATCAGATCTGTTCCCGTTCGAACGCGTTTACAAACGCAACTCGAACGCGCATGTATTTTGCCTTGTCATGCATCAGGTCTTATTTCTGTTCGAACGCGTTATCAAAGCCATACGAACGTGAACCTTCTGTTTACGTTCGAACGCGTTTACGAACGCAACTCGAACGCGCATGTATTTTGCCTTGTCATGCATCAGGTCTTATTTCTGTTCGAACGCGTTATCAACGCCATACGAACGTGAGCCTTCTGTTTACCGTTCGAACGCTTTACGAACGCTACACGAACGAGAGCATTCTGTTTCATTTCCGTTCGAACGCGTTATCAAACGCCATACGAACGCGAACCTTCTGTTTACCATTCGAACGCGTTTATGAACGCTACACGAACGCACACACACTTTCTTAGTTTCATAATGTATCAGGTCTGGTTCCGTTCGAACGCGTTCTCGGACGCTACACGAACGCGAATCTTCTGTTTACCGTTCGAACGCATTTACGAATGCTACACGAACGCGCACACACTGAACTGAGTCTGTCTTATCATATTCATGCATAATTGCCTCTTGGTTGATCTTTCTTGTGTTATATAGCCAACGTATTATTTGTATTCCTGCGTTATCCATTCCATGTGTTCTTGGGATTGTATTCAAGCATGATTAGGCTGTTAGCAGGTTATTTGGTTAATAGGTTCATGAGATAGTACTCAAGCATGATTAGGTTGTTCTTAGTTTTCCATATCATAGGATTGAAATATGTTCATGAGATTGCCATGTGATGTTGCATGTTGTGATGAACTTGTTGATGTATGTACATGAATCTAGAAGCATGATATTTTTGGAAATAAATGTTACTTAAGCTTGATTAAATATTTACATAAATCCTTTCATTACAAGTGACATGAGTAAGGGACCATTCCGAACCCAACGGTTTGAGGTCTTCCCTTGCGAGGGGTGAGTGCGGCCTTAAATCTTTGTCCCGGTTCACACCGGGTGGCGACTCCATGTTATTTCGTACTTCCCAACTAGTGCCGCGAGCCTAGGAACGGCGTCGCCCAGGTCCTGTTGTCCACACTCACTGAACCATACAGGTCGAGGTCATTGCATACATATAATCCCTCCATCACAGATATCCAGATTATTCCAGTGATATAGATATAAACGTCAAATCTCTATAGATATAATCACGTCGACGTTTTTGTTAGCAATCTATTAATTACACTTAGAACTCACTTCTACAGTATACCACAGGCCTATGAATTTAACAGATTGTTAATTCCATATTGAATACCTATGCTCTGTACACAGAGCTCACAAATTCTATCTTAACACACACAAGATATCCTGAGAATCTGTCCACACCTAATGAACAGGCAGAAGTCTGATCTAAATAGGTCGGTGACGTGACTGCTATCAAAGTGTGGATGATATCTCATATATCCACATTGGTATCTCAAGTTAAAGAATCAATATGCTACTCAACCCGAGAAGATTCTTATTGACGTTGGTGTAGCATCCATTAAGAACCTTCGATGAATCATTTAGTGTTTATCCGATATAAACACCTACATGTCTATACGAGTCTCTGAGACTCATGGTTCATTGAGAATCAACCATTGGAATTCAAGATTCTAATATACGATATGTATCGGTCTCAACGGGTTTACTTACTAACCAAGTAATGTAAATCTTGATAAGGAATAGTTAAAAATGATATTATTATGATACAGCTCAATTTCAGTTGCGATGCTTTTGCAACTGTATCATAACTAATCATTCTAAGGTCAATTACGTCTTTACCATATATAAAGAGATATTATATTATAGAAACTGTTTATTTTATTCATAATAAAATGTTTACATTAGTATTTATATGGAAATACATAAGAAATTGGTGCTCCGAGCACCAACCCTAGCAGAGTTTATCCTTAGTACCCTTAAGATACTTTAAGATATGTTTAACGGTCATCCAATGGTCGTTATATGGATTCGATTAATATCAACTGGTTATGCTAATCGAGTGACTAATATCAGGTCGCGTACATAACATGATATACATGTTGCTACCCAAACATGAAGCATAAAGTATATTAGACATTCTAATATTCTCATCCTCAATTTGTAGACACATCTTCTTCGAAAAATGTAAACCATATTGAAAAAGTATATTAACTATCTTACAGTTGCTGAAATTATACATTTCTAAGATGTTATCTATGTATATGGCTTGAGACAACCCAATTAGCTTATTCTCTCTATCTCTATAGAGTTTAATGCTCAAGACATAAGAAGCTTCACCCAGGTCTTTCATAGAGAAGTTTTTACAGAGATAAGCTTTCACGCCCTGCATCATCCTGATATCATTCCCAATTATCATGATGTCATCACATAGAGTACCAAAAATACCACCATACTCCCACTGACCTTTTTATACACACATGATTCTTCTATATTCTTGAGGAAACCAGACAATCTAATAACATTATCGAATCAAAGATTCCAACTCCGTGAAGCTTATTTAAGTCCATAAATGGACTTTTAAGCTTACAAACCATACCCAAGTCTTGGCTGGATGCAAAATCCTCTGGTCGTTCCATATAGATTTTTCATCAAGAAATTCATTCAAGAATATCGTTTTGACATTCATCTGCCAAATCTCGTAGTCATGGTAGGCATGTATAGACAATAAAATCCTAATAGACTTCAGCATCGCAACTTGTGAAAAAATTTCATCATAGTCGACACCAGGTCGCTGCATGTAATCTTTTGCAACCAGCCAGACTTTGAAATTTTCAACCTTTCCACCAGACCCTCTCTTCCTCTTGTAAACCCATTTACAATCGACAGGTTCGATTCCTTCCGGAAGAGGAACCAAGTCCCATACTTGATTCTGATGCATAGAGTCTAACTTTGATTTCATGGATTCTTGCCATTTTACGAAATCGATATCTAACATCGCTTCTTTTTAAGTCCTCGGGTCAGTCTCTTATACAAAAAGCATATCAAGACCTTTGTCTTGTATCAAAGACAAGCGTTCGGGAAGTCTTATAACCCTACTCGACCTACGAAGTGTGTGCATCAAAGATCCTTCACATTTTTAACCTCATATTCCTCATGTGGTTCGTTAGTTACAGGTTGAACTTCATCAAGTTCAACTTGTCTATGATCACATATTTCAGCTAAAAATTATACTTCTATAAATTTTGTGAAGCGAGCTACGAACACATTTCGACTCTCGGAATCATAGAATAAATATCCTTTTGTATTAGAAGGATACCTAACAAACCTAAACTTTTACCCTCAAGGAAAAAACTTATACTGTTGCATCACTCTGACGTACGCAGGACAACCCCAAACCCTAATGTAATTAAGGTTCGGTTTCTTACCAGTTCATATCTGATATGGAGTCGTAGGAACAACTTTAGAAGGAACTATGTTCAAATGATGAACCGCAGTAAGAAGCGCATAGCCCCACGGGTAATAATGGAGATCTGTATAGCTCAACATAGAGTGAACTATATCCAATAATGTTCAATTTCTCCTTTCAGACACTCTGTTGTGCTGTGGAGTACCTGAAGGAGTATATTGAATGAGAATCTAATTCTCTTTTAAATAATCAGTGAACTCATTGCTCATATATTCACCACCTTGATTCGATCGTAGGCACTTGATGAATTTTGTAGTTTGTTTTTCAACTTAGTTTTGGAAATCTTTGTGTTGGAGTGTACGCAGCGGAAGGGCACGGTGGAGGGCGAAAATGGTTTTTAAACATTTAAAAAAAATTCCCGAGGAAATTAATAAATATCAAATATTTATAATTTACCCAAATAAGTTTAAATATATTATTTATTAATATTTAATAACATAATATATTTCGTTACACGACGAATTATTTTACGAAAATATTTTTCGACAAATAATACACGTAACGGGAAAATGGTCAAACCGGTTGACCAAAAGCCGAGCCAGGGCAACCCGGTCACTTGGGCAGTGTTCGGTCAGCTCTTGGGCTACCCGAACAGTGCCCAGTTCACTGGGTTAACTGCCTCGACTCAACGAGCCCGTTTCGACGTGAATTTCGCCGTTTTCTCACGTTTTTGTCCCGGAACAATTTTCGGAATCTATTCACCACCCAATACACATCCAAAATCATCCAAACAACATACTTTTCCATGAAAAATATTCTATTTTAATACCCAATTTCATATCTGATCTAGAAATTAATTTTGTCCAATTTTCATGCCAAAATTCAATTTATTCACAAAATTAATCAAATTAATTTACACCAAATTAAATCACCACAATAAAAAGTTCCAAGAACAATTCTAGGCAACATTAGAGTGGTAATATCACTCTAGAATGTCAATTTTAATTTTTAGATTAATTCCCTAATTAATCCAATTTACACATGCTTTAAAGAAAAAACTATTAAGGTTAACAAACATCCAACACCAAATTTTGTTCCATATATATATATATATATATATATATAAATACATATCTAATATATATTTTCATGCTTCAAAAACAAAACAAGAAAAAAATAGAAATTGGAAATTTCATATTACCTTAATCTTTAATTTCCAACTCCTTCAATTTTCTTCCTTTGGTGTTGATTCAATGTTTAAGAACCCTAACCCCATTTTTTTTCTTTTTTTTTTCTCAACTCATGAGAAGTGTCTAACCAAGTAAAAAATGAAACAATTTCATTTATATACAAATAACTAGCTTGGCCGAAAATTCAAGATAATTTTGGTCAAAATTTGCTTTTTATTTGGCCCAATAATTTTGTTCCAAGTTTGATCTTATCAAAATGTATTTATTTGACTTTTGTTAATCAAAATTCATGTGTTCAAATCACATGGTTTGGCCAATCACAATCTGCCAAAATATAAAGAATATTCAATGTAATATTCTTAATTAAAATAAATTAATGAACCAATTAATTAATTCATTTTATTATTAACAAAAAGATAAAATAAATACATGGAAAAATATTCCAAGAAAAATCTTCCATTTTATTATTATTAATAATTAATTAACAATTAATTAATTAATAATAATAATAATACAAGTGACAAAATTCAATTGGTTAATAATGTGTATCTAATCTAAATTATGTATCGTATACAAACACACAGTATTTAATATGCATTTGTATATTATGAATAATCTAAATTATCCATAATTAATTGCCCAAATGCTCAACGAGTACACTTTATATTATGGGACTCTCTAGGTTCAAGTTTATCTGTCATGGAAACCATTTTCATGTCCGTAATTTATCCACTCATAAATTACGACAACCATAGATAATCGAGTTGAACCATCCAAGTCGAAGTCATCGCATATATATAATCCTTCTGTCATAGGTTATCTGAATTATTCCGAAGATATAGATTAAACGTCAAATCTCCGCTATGAACAATTCATGTGTCACGACATAATTATGATTCTTCATAAATATTCGGAACTCGTTTCCGAATCATACCTCGGCCAAGGATTTCAATGAATCACAAATTGGACACCTAAATCATGTACACGGGACTGACATATCCTTTCTGGATACATCACAGGATATCATGAGTATCAGTCCATACCCGACGAATAGGCGGAGGTCTAATCTAAAAAGATCGTTGACGTGACTGCCATCAAAGTATGAAGGATATCTCATATATCCACAATGGTATCACAAGTCAAAGAAGCTAATATGTTATTCGACTCGTAAAGATTCCTATTGACGTTGGTGTACCATCTATCGGGAATCTTTAAATGAGTCGTTCAGTGTTTATCCAATAAATACCTACGTGTCTATATGAGTCTCTCGAGTCTCATGGTTTACAGAGATAAACCATTAGAACAATTCTAATATACGACATGTACCGGTCTCACGGATTCACTAACCGACCAGATATGTAAACCTTGACCAGAAATATTTTAAGAATGAATTATATTGTGATATTTCTCAGTAACAATTGCGGAACTTTTGCAATTATGTCACAACTACTCATTCTACGGTATTTTACGCCATTACCATAAATAATATTATATTGATGAAAATTACTTAATTTTATTTCCAATAAAATAAAATATACATTGTATTTACAATAAATACAACAAAATTTGGCTAACAACTCCAACATTTTCTCCCACTTGCTCTAGTGCCAAATTTGATAGTATCTAATATTTATCGCCTCTACATGTCTATCATATAGTCTCGAAGGTAAAGCCTTCGTAAGCTGGTCTGCTATGTTGTCCTTTCCAGATATCTTGCATATGGCAACATCTCCTCGAGCGATGATCTCATGAATAATGTGGTACTTTCATTCCACATGTTTCGATTTCCGATGCGCTCTGGGTTCTTTTGCTTGTGAAACAGCACCACTATTATCACAGAACAACGGGATCGAATTCTCGATGCTTGGGACAACTCCTAATTCAGTGATAAATTTTCGAATCCATACAACTTCTTTTGCATCATCTGATGCCGTAATATATTCCGTCTTAGTGATGGAATCAGCTGTTGATCCTTTTTTGGAACATTTCCAACTGACTGCAGCATTATTAAGAGTAAATACAAAATCTGAAGTAGACTTTCTATCATCAGGATCTGACTGAAAGTCAGAATCTGTATATCCTCTTATCTATAAATCATTTTCTCTATAGATAAGAAATTTATCCTTAGTACCTTACTGCAATGGTCGTTACTTGGATCTGACTGATATCTACTAGTAATGCTTACTGCATGGCTAATATCAGGTCTCGTACATAACATGGCATACATGATGCATCTTAAGCATGATGCATAAGGTTGACTAGACATTCTAGCCTTTTCATCTTCCGTCTGAGGAGACATCTTCTTCAAAAGATGAATGCCATGTAGAAAAGGTATATTAGTAATTTTACAATTGTTAAAGTTGTACCTTTCTAGGATCTTATCTATGTACGAAGATTAGGGTAACCCAATCAGCTTCCTTTATGTATCTCTATAGAGTTTTATACTAGGTATATAGGAAGCTTCACCAAAGTCTTTCATGAAGAAATTTTTACAGAGGTATGCTTTAACACCCTACATCATTCCAAGATTATTTCCAATGATCAGGATGTCATCAACATAAATCACTAAGAACACAATCATACTCCCACTAACCTTCTTATAAACACAAGGTTCTTCTTCATTTTTGAGAAAACCAGACAATCTGATTACCTCATCAAAACGAAGATTTCAACTCCGCGAAGCTTGTTTAAGCCAATAAATGGACTTTTTAAGCTTGCATACCATGCCAGAATTTTGGCTGGAGACAAAACCCTCTGGCTGCTCCATATAGATTTCTTCATCAAGAAATCCATTAAGAAAAACCGTTTTGACATCCATTTGCCATATATCATAATATTGGTAAGCAGCGATAGCCAATAAAATCCTAATAGACTTTAGCATCGCTACTGGTGAAAAGGTTTCATCATAGTCCACACCTGGCCTTTGAGTGTAACTTTTAGCAACCAGTCGGGCTTTAAAGGTTTCAACCTTCCCATCGGGCCCGCGCTTCCTTTTGTAAACCCATTTACAACCTACGGGAAAAATTCCCTCAGGAAGCGGAACCAGATCTCATACTTGATTCTGATGCATAGAGTCCATTTTATAATTCATGGCTTCCTGCCATTTAACGGAATCAATGTCTAACATCACTTCTCTGTAGGTATATGGATCAGTCTCCTAAACAATGAGAACATCGAGACTCTTATCCTGTATCAAATACAAGCGCTCAGGAGGCCTCGATACACTAGTAGACCTACGGAGAGTGGAACTAGAAGGTTCTGCTTCTGTCTGAACTTGTGATTCCACTATCGGTCTGTCATCTATAGGTTAGACTTCATCAATTTCAACCCTTCTATGATTACCACCTTCTGCCAAGAATTCTTCTTCAAGAAATCTGGTAAAATGAGCTATGAACACATTTCGATGCTCAGGTTCATAGAATTGATATCCTTTGGAGTTTGAAGGATATCCGATAAACCTAACTTATCGCCCTCAAGGTAAAATTTTATCTTGCTGCGTCACTCTGACGTATACAGGACAGCCCCAAACCTTAATGTAATTAAGGTTCGGTTTCCTACCAACCCATATCTCATATGGAGTAATGGGAACAACTTTAGAAGGAACCATATTCAGCAGATGTGCAGTAGTTAGAAGAGCATACCCCCACAAAAAGTAAGGTAGATCTGTAAAACTCAACATTGATCGGACCATATCCAATAAATTCTGATTTCTCCTTTCAGATACTTCATTGTGCCGTGGAGTACCCGGAGAAGTATATTGAGCGAGAATCCCATTCTCTTTAAGATACTCAGTGAATTCACTACTCATATATTCACCGTCTTGATCTGATCGAAGGCATTTGATGAATTTACCAGTTTGTTTTTCTACTTCGTTTCGAAATTCTTTGAACTTTTCAAAGGTTTCTGATTTATGTTTCATCAAATAAAAATAACCATACCGTGACAAATCATCGGTAAATGTTACAAAGTAAGAAAAACCACTATGAGCAGTGTGACTAATAGGACCACATACATCACTATGTACGAGTTCCAATAAGTAAGTGGCTCGATGTCCAACACCAGTAAATGGGGCTTTGGTCATTTTACCCTAAATATAAGATTCACAAGTTGGAAAAGATTGTATGGTTAGATTCTCAATCAAACCATTGTTAACCAATTGGGTTAGGCGTCGTATACCTATATGACCTAACCGCATATGCCACAACTCAGTATCAGTTATTTCAGATCTTTTACGTTTATTATCCCCAATTTCATAAACATCTCTAATGGCATGCAAAATATAATGACCTTGTGAATTTGAACATTTGTGTAACAAAATATTATTCATATCATATATATACATAGAACGATTCTTAATATGTACATGATATCCTTTTGTATCTAATACAAACAGGGAGATAATATTAGCTACACAACCAGGCACAAAAACACAATCTGTCAAAATGATGCTGCCTCTGGATAGATGAATCTCGTATTTGCCAATGGCTGCTACAGATAAAGAATCTTCATTCCCAAAAAGCAGCTGTATCTTGCCTGGATTAAGCATCCTACTGACCTTCAGCCCCTGCAACGAATTACAGATGTGAGTCGGACTAGCAGAATCTAAAACCCATCCAGAACCAATGGCTTCACAAGCCAAAGAGATATCAATGATAGGGAAAATAAACATACCTGATGTGAAGGCTCTCTCCCGTCTGACGGAAGCTATGTAGTCTGGACAATTACGCCTCCAATGTCCAATCTTGCCACAATGGTGGCATTTGTCATCAGCAGCTTTTTTCTTCTTCTTGCCTGGCTTCGCTACCTTTCCTTTGGGAGGAACATCAGAGCCAATCTTCTTTGCCTTTTTCTTCTTCTTCTTACCAGATCTCGCAGATTGAGAAGAAGAAGAACTAGGCAAAGAGGACTTTGAGATGAGTGTCGGCACACCCTTCTTAATGTCCTCCTCTGCAGTCTGAAGCATCCTATGCAACTGACTGTAGGAACAACGAATACCATGCATGTTGAAGTTCATAATGAATTGGGAATATGCCGGTGGGAGTGAGCCAAGAATTAAATTCCTGCCCAAGGTCTCATTTAGCTGAAAGTCAAACTTTCGAAGCTGCTCAATGAGATCCATCATGTGCAGGACATGTGGACTCACGTGCTTGCCATCAGCCAAACGAGCGTGGAACAATTCCACAGATATTCTATATACCAGGGTCTGCTCCTGGTTTAGAAATAGCTCCCGAAGTTGAGTTATAATGTTATATGAGTCATACATATCAACATATTGCCTCTTTAGATCAGGAGACATAGAACAAAGAATGAGTGACCTGACTCTCAGATCATTATCATTCCACTTCTCAAATGTCTCATTTTCTTCAGGTGTCGACTCCGGTGCAATATCCAGTGGCATTGAATTTTCCAGCACATAACACAACTTCTCCGATCTCAAGACTATCTTAAGATCTAATTCCCATTCACTAAAATTCTCAGGACCAATCAATTTTTTCGTATCCAGGACACGAGCAAACATATTAGAGGAAGTAGTAGCTGCCATCACAAACTTTACAAAAGAAACATGAGTTAGCAGATAAAAGCAATTTCATCAATATCACAAAACATCCAACATATCATGGATTTATTATATAAGGATGTCCTCCCACTATTTTACGTAAATTGATAATCCCAAAAAAAAAATACGAAAATTAAATAATTAAATTAAATTCTATAGCAAGAAGTAGACCTCACAAATATATTTTAACACACAGCTTTGGCACATTGTGCCCAAATATATTTGAAAGTAGGTAACAATTACCAATCACATCCAATGTGACTCTTTAAAATAGTTCCTGAACCGTTTCCGATCCCCACTGCTTTGGCATATATTGGATGGGGCGTATTCAAAGCAATACTCGTCAATGTACATATCCAAGGTGCTAATGTATCACATCACTGCTTTGGCATCTATTGGTATGCATGTTCGCTCGAATTTATTTCTTATCAAATAAGATTTTACCGGTATAAACAAATTTCCATTAATCATAGTCGCATTGCTTTGGCAGACATAACCACAATATCAAGAAAAATATTTATATCCGTATTGACGAGATGGACCTATTAGTGTACAATACACTCACAAAACACAAAGCCTTATTATGGGGATTTTACAAATACGGTCAGACAACCAAAATAATTGATCCAATCAATTAATTCTCAAGCATGTGTAAAATAAATTGAATTAAATATCAAATATTTAAGGCATGAAAAATTATTTTGGATGTGGGATCAGACGCTCTGATACCATTTTGTTGGAGTGTATGCAGCGGAAGGGCGCGGTGGAGGGCGAAAAAGGTTTTTAAACATTTTAATTTTTTTAAATTTTTTTTCCCGAGCAAATTAATAAATATCAAATATTTATAATTTACCCAAATAAGTTTAAATATATTATTATTAACATATAATAACATAATATATTTCGTTACACGATGAATTATTTTACGAAAATATTTTTCGACAAATAATACGCGTAACGGGAAAACGGTCAAATCGGTTGACCAACAGCCAAGCCAGAGCAACCCGATCACTTGGGCAGTGTTCGGTCATGAATCTTTAAATGAGTCCTATTGACGTTGGTGTACCATCTATCATGAATCTTTAAATGAGTCGTTCAGTATTTATCCAATAAATACCTACGTGTCTATATGAGTCTCCCAAGACTAATGGTTTACTCAAATAAACCATTAGAACAATTCTAATATACGACATGTACCGGTCTCACGGGTCACTAACCGACCCGATATGTACACCTTGACCAGGAACATTTTAAGAATGAATTATATTGTGACATTTCTCAGTAACAAATGTGACGCTTTTGCAATTATGTCACAACTATTCATTCTACGGTCTTTTACGCCTTTTCCATATATAAGATTATATTGATGAAAATTACTTAATTTTATTCACAATAAAATAAAATGTATATTGTATTTACAATAAATACAACAAAATTTGGCGCGCCGAGCACCAACTCCAACATTTTGAACCTTTAAAAAGTTTCCGACTTATGTTTCATCAAATAACATAATCATACCGTGATAAATCATCGGTGAAGGTAACGAAGTATGAATATCCACTGTGAGCAGTAAGACTTATGGGAACACATACATCAGAATGTATTAGTTCCAACAAGTCAGAGGCTCGATGTTCTACACCAGAAAATGAAACTTTTGTCATTTGACCCTGAATGTAAGATTCAAAAGACGGGTAATGCTCAATAGTGAGATTCTTAATCAAACCATTCCTAACCAACTGGGTCAGACATCGTACGCCAATATGACCTAATCTCATATGCCATAGTTCAATATTATTAATATTAGATCTACTTCGTTTATTAGTCCCAATATTCAAAATATCTCTCGATGTATGCAAAATGTAATGGCCATTCTCATTTGGACATTCAAGGATATGACTATTATCATTATCATATAAATACAAAGAACATTTCTTAATATTTATACAAAAATCCTTTGTATCTAATATAAAAAGTGATATAGTATTTGCCACACATTCTGACACAATAACATTCATTCAATAAAATGCTCCCACTGGACAAGAGAATCTCATATACCCAGTGTTGTGATATAATTATCGTACCGCAAGTGTACGGTGTCAAGTTTTAGTATAAATGAGTTTAGAGTGTCGAACCCACAGGGATTGCGTTAACTCGCACTAAATACTACAATTGATAATCCTAACTTTATTTAGAAAATAAATAATAAAGATTTTAATAAATAAATATATAGGAGGAACTAATACGATAGAGATTCTAGATCCTGATTTCACCTAGCTGTCGCCTATGTATTTGTCATGCCAATTAATCTTTGTTCAGTTAAATTATTTATAAGTCAAGACTCCGAAATTATCCACTCTCTCTCTCGAGCATCAGTGAAAATATCATCAACTACAGACTTCGATATCTCTATAAAAATCCAGTAGTTAACAACTCATTACGCTTTGTGATTCTATATTAACGACTTCAAAGGAACTTATATATTCTCTCGAACTCTATAAAACTCCTAAGTTATATTCTCTAGATCTATTCAAAATCCCCTCTCTCGAGTGATAGATTCTAAACATATATCATCATATTTGTGGCCAGCAAACACAAAGCATTAAACTCAAAAGAATATAAATAAATCAATAAAACTTCATAACAAAATTAGCAAACAATACAGGGTTCAAGCATCAGTTACATCATTCTCCAAAATTAAGGAGTTTAGTTCATGACAAAAGATAAAAACAATGATAAACAAGTCATGAATCTAATGGAAATCATTAGATTTCTAAGAAAGAAATAAGATGATAAAACCCGAATTGAATCTCTTCCTCTTCGGACGTCACCGCCTTCGTCTCCTCTTTTTGCTCTTCAATCCTCCTCATTGGATCTCTAAAAATATGAGTTTTGTGTTTTGTGTTGTGTATTAGCCTCCTCTTTGAGTCTTGGAGGAACTAATCTATTTATAATAGAGCATTGGGGTCATTAAACATCTAAAAACCCTAAAAATAATGTTTCTGGTGCGCGCCGGTAGATTGGCGCTGCGGCGCTGGTATATTGGCGCTGCTGTGCCAAACTCTCTGGATTTTTATATGAGTGTCTAGATCTCTTTGATTCTATGAAAATCGATATATTATGGGTCTCATAACTCTTTCTAGATCAAAAGTTATAGCCTTTTTTAAATTCAGTGCGCAGCTGATGCTGGTTTTGCCTGTTCTTGAGTCTGATGCTCCCAATAAGTCACGAAACACGCGTAATTGGTCAATTCTTCATGTTCTAATGCTTTCTACAAATAAGACATAAAATAAACTACAAATGACATTAAATGACTCGAAACATAACAAAACAATGTGCTAAGGATGCCGGAATAAGTGGGTATAAACCGCACCTATCACCCAGACTGCAAATGCATCCAAATAGTCTCCACTCCCGAAATGTAATTGCATCACTCCAGATTTCAGCTTCCTACTTTCTTTCAGTCCTTGCAACGAATCACAGATGTGAACGGGTTAAACAGAGTCTAAAATCCAACTGGAAGAAATAGCTTCGCAAGCTAAAGAGTTATCAATATCGGGAAAAATAAATATACCTGAAGAAGAAGCTCTGTCTCTCTTCAACTTCGCAAGATATTCAGGATAATTACTCTTTCAATGTTTTATCTTGTTACAATAATGACATGTGTCTTCAGCAGCTCTATTGGGTTTCGGTTTCGCTATCGTACCATGAGGAGCAACCTTTTTACCTTTCTTCTTCTTTCCTTTGCCCTTCTTGTGAGAAGAGGTAGAAAGAGAAGTCAATTTTTGACGGTGAGTTGGCACTCCCTTCTTCAGATTTTCCTCAACTGTTAGCAACATCCTATGCAACTCACTGTAAGAACAACGAATCATATGCATATTAGAATTTAACACAAACTTGCGAAATGAGTTCGAGAGTGAGCCTAATATCAAACTACGCCCAAGTATAACATTGAGTAAAAAGTCGTGTCACCTCAACTGATCGATCAGATTAATCAAATGAAGCATATACGGGCTGACTGGTTGACCTTCATCCAGTCTTGAGTGAAATATTTCCACTGTCACTCTGTGAACCAAGACTTGTTCTTGATTCATGAAAAGTTCTACGAGCTGAGTGATCATGCTATACGCATCAGACATATCAATATATTGCCTTTTCAGCTCCCGAGTCAACGAACCAATGATATATGATCTAAATTTTAGGTCATCATCCTTCCATTTCTGGAAGGTCTGGTCAGGTGTGGACTCAAGTGGTATAGCAACATGTATCGGTGCCTCCAAGACATACCATAACCTCTCGGATTCTAGGACAATTCTTAAATCCATTTCCCAGTCTGTAAAACTTTAGAGCACTCTCAGCTTATAAGTATCAAGCATACGAGCTAAAGGATTTGAAGATGAAGAGCCTGCCATCGCAAATCTATCATATAGATAGCGAAAACATAATTAACAGATAATACAGTTTCATGCAATATCATATAAAACATCAAATAAATCAAGGATTTTTAATTTAAAATATGTCTTCCTACTTAATCATGCAATACTGTAATCCTCAAACATAAAGCAATATAATAATCAAATTAAATTCTGCAACGGGAAGTATATCTCATAAATATATTTCGGCTCACTACTTTGGCACGTTCTTGCCTACGTATATTCATTAGGTAAACAACCATTGTCAATCAAAAATTAGTGACTCATAATTTTTGGTCCTGACCGTTTCTCGTTGTGACACCTTTGACACTTCACAAGGAGGCATTTTCAAGGCTTAACTTATCAATGATAAACTCAAAATACTCATGTAGTCCTCACAGCTTTGGCACGTTCAGGATTTCCATTTTCAATTAAATTTATCTTTATCTAAATATAACCGGTATAAATATATTCTTATCGACTGTATTCTCACAGCTTTGGCACGATTTTGAATATAGCCACATAAATTTATTTATATTTGTATTGACAAGGTGGACCAAGAAAAATACATACACACATACAAATTACTTTAAAGCATTATTAAAAGGGAATTTTCCGCTAAACTGTCAAACAGATTAGTTAGATGCAATCTAAGAAAGCATGCATATTAGGAATTAAGTTCAGATTACATATAAAATATCAAACAAGAATCATATTATGGATTAAGAATCAGACTGCCTATGATACCATTTGTTAGCGTATTTAGAATTTTACCGGGTATTACAGCGGAGCATGAAAAATCAAAAATTTTCAATTTCAAAATTTTTTCTTTAAACTATTATAATAAATTATTTATTTTAATATTAAATCCCAAAACCAATTTGTTAAAATTTCCAAAAAACACCTTGGTCAAAAATTAACATAAAGTGCAAACTTTTGTATTTTTATCATTTTAGTCCAAAAATACCAATTACAAATTTAAGTGTTTCCAAAACACTACCAAAATGATTAGTATACTTATAATATACTTAATTACATCCATAAAATGAAAATCCTCAATTGTAATATTAGGCATAAATCCTAATTTATTTAATTAACAAAATAACACTAAAATCAACTTCCATTCAAGCTTCAATCTAAACTTTCCAACATCTCAAGTGTCTCACTACAATCAAAAATACACAAAAATAATTCTAGAGTTTTATAAAGTGGCATAAAAACTCTAGAATGATAACTCATCATTCTTTAACAAATTAAACTTCAATAACACTTATTAAGCTTAAAAAATTATCACACATGCAATTTTCTTCTCAAAAAGCTTCCAACTGTTGGACAGTTATGACGCTATGGGTCATAACTGTCCAACAATCTCCCACTTGGCCTATAGCCAGTCACTCGAGTGTCTGACACCCGAACTATGTACTGTTCGCTCAAATTGCTGAGAAAAGATTTTCGTCAGCGAATTGCATGATTATCGTCTGACGCGATTTACACGATCATCACATCGCCATGATGTATGATCCGAACGAATCAGATGAATATCGAAGTATATATCTGGATCGTCGATGAGACCATTAATTCTTTAGCCTGTGCTGACGCCTAGCTCAGCCGCTAACAGAACTATATCTAATCTAAGTAGATTTATTATCGATCCAAATGGCTTCTATTGCTGCCTCAGCTGCAGCAATAATCCGCATTTGTTGTTTATTCGGCAACAGTTATCTTGCTCGGAATATTTCCAGCTCACTGTACCGTTATACTATTGTATAGACCTTTGTACGACTTACAGTCGTTATCAGGAAGCCCAGCTTTCACCGATTATTTTATGGGAATATCATTTCCAAGAAATGACATATTATCATTATCTTACATGACATTCATGTCAGTGCACTCCCACTAACCCTTTTATATACACAAGAATCATTTCGTTTTGAATTAAATCATACTCCATTATGATTACATCAAAACGATAATTCCTAGAACCTATGCTTGCTTCAATCCAAACATGGATCGAATAACCTGCAAACCTTGTTTGCTTGTTATGGTACGACAAAACCGACAGGATGTTATAAACATCCTCCGAAAGGTTTCCTTTTCAGGAAAGCGATTTTTCGTTAAGCTGTCATATTTCATAAATGAAATACACAGCTTTAGCAAGCATTATCCAAAGGATTTACAATGGCAACATGTAAAAGGTTTCGTCGTAATCAACACAATGTTGATAACTCTACCTTTTCTTTACAAGCCTAGCTTAGTACGTTGGTATGTTGCCTTCCATGTATGTCTTCCTTGAAGACTTATAAAGTACCAATAGGCACAATGTCTTATGGTACATCAACTAGTATCCAAACTTGTTGATATACATGGAATCCATTTCGGACTCATGACACTTTGTCATAATAGGGAGTCGATATCTTGTATCACTACCTCATCGTACGTCAGTTGGTACCTTAAAAGATTAACATCTTTATGAGGTGAGATCAGAAACCCATACCCCAGGTTGTTTTCTGACTCTCTCCGATCTACGCGGTTCTTGTGTACTCGAACATTAATGGAATAGTTTCATCCTTGATGAACTATTTATGTTCCATTAGGAATAGGTGCCTTGAATAGTATTACTCTGATTTTCATCGAGTTTTACTATCCTCCCACTTACCACTGCATATCGGTATTCCTCTAGGAAACCGCATGGTGAGCAACAATCATATTGTTCTCTGTGAGATTTATAAGTACTATACTTATGGTTTCCTTTAGGATAACAAATTGGCACTTATCCAATTTAGGTTTTAGTTTGGTATTATCCAAACATATGCCTAGCATCCCAAATGGTCAGGAATGAGAACCCGGTCGGTTTCTTCCCGTTCATATCTAATATGATATTTGTCAAACAAATTATTATAGAACTTATTCTAAATAAGTTATTGCACTATTAAAACTTATCCGTTGAAGGAAATGGTAGCTCAGAGCGACTCATGATTAGCCTTATCATGTCTAACATGATTCAGTTAATCCGTTCGGACACACCGTCACTTTGACGTGTTCCGGGAGGAGTCCTCATTTGAAAGAATACTATACTCTTTCAAGTATATAAGAAACTTATTGCTTAAGTATTTTCCATTACGGTCTTACCGTGACGGTATAATACTATAGCCGATCTGTTGTCTATTTCGTGTCGAAACTCTAAAAGTTTCCGATTTGTGTTCTTCAAAAGAAACACACAACCATTACGCGATGCCACATCTGTATAGGCCACGAAATATCAATCCATATCTAGCCTAGCTAGACATGGGCCCACTTGCTTCATTATGAACTAGGGCTTATAGATCGGTGGCATTTACACTTTTACCAAGTAAATAGTGTTTTAGGCACATTGCCCAATAAACTAGATTCGCGACTTTATTTGATTGGAATCAAAACAGTCCGAGTACCCACTCTTCGAAAGTGTGGATATACGAGTCTTGTTCGATTGTGTCCCAGACAACAATGCCATAATTAGTTTCTTCTGATCAAATCATTTTGAGCTATTTGTTTGTCATTATATATATTGAGATTTATTTATATTCAAAATATAAATTCTGTTATTCACATCTAATGTGTTTATCTCAATATCATCCTTATATAATAAAACACTTTAGTGTTCTAAAATATAAAGGTTCACCCGCAGTGGGTTAAACACTGATAAAGAGATAATGTATCTAGTCAAACTAGTTACATTATAACAGTTCTCTAATCCTGCTCATAGCAGATTCTGAACATCAATATATATATTTATTATGTACCATATTAAGTATCTAAAAATCCAATTTTAATACTAGTAATGAACATAATTTTGACAAACATATTTGAAGTCAGAGCCTTGCTCGTCTTCAATTCCTTCATGTCTGCTTTGTCCAAACGACAGTCACGCTTCGCGATTCCGTTTGCCACAATTGTGCAGACATTTTGGGATATGTCATTTATCTTCCAAGAAGACTATAATGATTTTGCCTTTGTCATTTTCAATATTCCAGTTGCCTTTAACCAAGCCTCGGGTTTCCAGAATATTGAAGTAAGGTGTGCCTTGCACTACTTGCCTAATTGCAAATTTTGACTTTATCTCCTTGAGAATAGTCTTTAATTCTCCAAGAATTATTTATTGCAATTTTAAAAGTACTTCTAAGATCTAATCTTTGAATATCCTTCAATTTCAATATCATACTTTAAGGATCTAATCCTTAGTTCTGATAGAAAAATTAAGGAGTCTATATGACAAGTATTATGGATTAAGCACTAAAGTTATCATTACATAATCTTCCAAAGATTATGCTCGACTATTTGCTTAACTCCGGGCTTAGGCTATATATTATTTTATCAAATAAAATAACTTATTATTTTCCAGGACCATCCTGAAATTTATTCCCAATTTGAAAATTAAAGTCGTTTAAATACATTTTCACCCAGGATTATGTCTTAAACACTAATCTTTCATTAATCTTGATTCTAATAGTCCAACTATTTAATCAACGATTTGTGGTAATATTTATTATAATGATTATAATAGTCCAACTATATATATAATCTAATTAATTAACCTCAATTACATTGATTACTATAATCCAATTATAAAATCAACTGTAAACTGAAATTAATTAATTCAAATATATTGATTAATATAATCCAATTATATATAATCAACTATAATACAGTCCAACTGTTAAATAAAACAACAATTTAAATATTAGTCCAACTAACATTTAATCTAATGACGAAATAATTTAAATGAGAGCGTATGGCGAGTAATTGAACGAGTATTGCAAATTCAATTCTTGCCTCCCACTATTTTTCGGCGAGCCTCTAACCCTCTGTCGAGTACTCGGGAAACCGTGTTTCCTAGTGGGCTAGGATCCCGTTAAATATCACACAATCTTGACTTTGGCCAACAAATTGTATGATAATTAACTAGGTAGATCTCTAAGATCAATTGGATCCAATCCAATTCCTAGATCCAGTAGGTGGACTTCCAAATCCTAAACATATATCTTATATATGCCAATACATCCAATGTATTACCTAACCTTTTTCCTCTGAATCAACTAGGCCTTGGCTTTGGCACAACAAACCTAATGATCCCAGTCAAGCGCGACCCATTGACCATGGAAAGCTTCGTAATCAATGTCGATGGACAAGAAGTGGTCTTGACTTTGGCCAACAAACCACAACTTGGACAAGACACTGACATGTAACAAAGCCTTCGTGATTCAAACACATCTTCGACAGACAAAGGGCTTGACTTTGGCCAACAACCCAATGCCGTCTCGGATCTTGAGTGAGAATCACTCAATGGAAGGAAAAACGCATGATATTTGATGAGGGTTTTTCGTGTGTAAATTGGAAACCAATTTATTATCTTTGTTAAGGTCTCATCATCATACACCCTTAAACATGCATTCTAAACACATAATAAAGCGCATATGATAAAATAATAATGATATGCGGATGGATATTTTACACATTGATCCTAGATCAAATCTCTCAGTTCTCTCTCCCGCTAGCACAAAAATTTCTTCTACCCGTTACACTACACTTCTAAAGAAATCTCATTTACATTGAGGGGAATAGGTGAGAAGAGAATACAAAGAATAGGAGGTGATAAGGCTGGACACGCGGGTCCAATTAATAAATCAAATTTATTACAACAATTTCTAAAATTGCCCCACCCATCTAATATCCATCCGATATACATTATTCATGCATCACAACCATGTATTCACTCAAGCATGTTATCAATCAATCTAATCCAATTAATTAATCTTGATAATTAATGATCATCCAATGTTCAAACAACGATTTGATTTTGTTCGAGTCAAACTTTTTTTGCGAATAAGTACTTAAAGTACGAATTCCGAATTAAATTAAACTACACAATTAAATCCAATTCAATTTGTATTTAATTCTAATTCACTATTTAATTCCAAATTAAATAACACACTTTAATAATAAACCTTTTTCGACTTAAATTCCAAATTTAATCGCAACGGGTCTCAAAGCCCGATTAATCCAATATTAATTTATTAAGTCTAATGGGCTTTTAATTAATTTCTTAAGGCGTGGTCTTTTGGTCAACTCGGGTCAAACGAATAACCAAAGTCCAATCCGGGAGTTACCCCATAAGCCTATAAATTAATCTTGGCCCATTAGGCCCAATTAAACTACAAAGGTCCATTATGTTGCATTTGGGCTTTATGGATGCGGTTTGGGGCCCAATTGGATCCAACCAATTTTGCCTAAACCAAACTTTGTACAACAAAGCCCAATAAGCCCAATAACAACAATTCAAGCTCAATTTCCAAAATTAGCCCAATTAATTAAATTACACAAATCCAATTTCGCAATTTAATTACCTAAAGTGTATATCATGATTAATCACCATAATTAACATTTCTAAAACACAAATTAGGCTAACTAATCATGCTCATTTTCATCATCACATGTCCAACACATTAAGATTAAAATCAAACCCATTACATGCTTAATACTCTCGGTAATGTGGACTAATTTTATGTCAATTCCGAATTCAATCCAATTAAATCCAAATTAACATTAAATCAACATCCTCAATCGTTTCAAGTCATCCAATGATCAACGAAACAAAATTACCAAGATTTAGGGCATACTCCTATTCGGCCAACACATCAAAATTGGGGAAATTTGTTCCAAACAATATTTAATCAAATTGATCCAACAAATCATCAATTAAAATACATTCAAGCATACTTTATCATCCAATTTCATAATTGCATGCTCAAATCAATTTTACCCAATTTCAAGCTTTATGACATACTTGGCAATTTGGGGATTTTTCGTCCGATTCGAATTCAATCCAATTGATTCCGCAATCGATCAAATCATCATCCCGAATGATTTCCAACACATCCAATTGTCGAAAATCAAAAATCCCAAGACATTAAAGGGCATCACATTTTCGGCCAAGGAGGAAATTTGGGGAAAAAATGATCCAATCAAATTTTCTTGAAATTGACCCAATCAATCTTCAATTCAAACACAATTAAGCATACAAATCCATCCAATTTAATTTATCATGCTCAAAATCAAGTTTGCCCAATTTTAGCCCTAACTTTTTCATGCTTTTAACCTAAGCTCTTGATGCCATTGTTGGAGTTTCTATAGGTCCCAAGATCAAAACTCAAGCATGAATCATAAGTGAATACAACGACGGAAGTGCGGAATACTTACATCGAGCGGTTGAGCGACGATTTGGGCAACAAAATTCGAAATTCTGCACACTTTTGCAAAGCAGTGGGCTACTGTGAACAATGTTTGGCGCCCTTGTCTTCAAGATTTGAAGCTCCAAGCTTCAACATTTGCTTCCGGCTCATGGGTATACTTCCTTATCACCTTGGCATGATCCCGGAGTGTGCTAGCACTCTTGTTTTGCCACAAAACACACTTGCTTCCCTCCATTTCTTTTGTTATTTTCGGCAGTTCACTGCCTCACAAAAACCAGAAATGGCGTGAGAAGAGATGAGAAGAGAGGAGAGAGAGGAGGGAAATGAGTTCTATGTTTTTTGTGTGTGTGTGTATCTAAACACATGAAATTCATTCCAAATTCATTCACACACATTTGACTTTAATTGCCAACCACACACATCACTCATCACATCAAGTCAACTCAATCAAGTTGTCAAGTCACATCACTCAAAGTGACAAGTGATTTGACGCTTGATGCGACTAATGATTTGACGCTTGATTTGACTTGCGTGCCGCACTCGAATTCGAAATGCGAATGCGCTCGCAAATAATCTCGGGCTCGGATTCGCTAATTCTAAATTAACGAATTTTCCGTCGCGTCGTAATTAAATGATTACGCCTAGCGAAATCACTATTCACGTCGCTAACGAATTAATTCTAATTAATTCGCACGCCCGAATTAAAATCTAATTTTAATTCCGCGTCGAAATCCAATTTCGTTTAATATATCAAATATATTAATTAATCGATTAATTCCAAATTAATCATTCTCTCTCTCTTTAAATTGATATTATCCCAGATAAAATATCTCTGTAATTAATCCCAGATTAATTTTCTCTCTCATCATATTAATCCCAGATTAATAAAAGTGCGAGTCATACGTCATCGGTGAATCTTTGGGAAGCAACCCATGAGATCCCCGGATGTTGGTAGTCAAATCGGTCATCGGACTATCCGAACACGTGAGTACCAAGTACTACGTTTTACCGATTTACAAGACAAGGTTGGCTTCTAGCAAAGCACCATGCCTACCAAATTCTCCGGAAATGTTGGTAGCGTCATCGGTGAATCTTTGGGAAGCGACCCATGAGATCCCCGGATATGTTGGTAGTCAAATCGGTCATCGGACTATCCGAACACGTGAGTACCAAGTATACGTTTTACCGATTTACAAGACAAGGTTGGCTTCTAGCAAAGCACCATGCCTACCAAATTCTCCGGAAATATCCTACAGGAATAAGGATCTATATCAAGCGTAGTATACCAAGTATTGTGTATATCGGCCCAGTATCGGATAGTCACGTGCTAGGGCTGGGGCTGGATAAGTGTCTGCCCCGTCCGAAGCACATGTCGGATGTCTGGTACTAGTCTCTATAATCGGATATGCATGACCTAGTCATAATATCCCGATGGTTGCGCAACACTTAAGAGCACTAATACCGTATCCTGCGTGACATCATTTCCACTATGACTGAAGTGATACTTCCGTCTTGACATCACACCCAATACTCTACGATTCTCAATATACCCAGCAGTTGGCATACACAGAACCGGTTAGAGTCCTAGACGACCTCAACTAAAGTATATTGATTGTCGTAAGCATTAGCGGTGCAAGTCTCAGGTTAAGACCAAATACACCTACCCTGATGTCGGACTCCCATAGACACATAGTCATAATACCAATGGGATCCGAGGGGTCTATCCAGAGCGAAGCTGTTTCCCGTACCATCTGTGAAACACAACCTCCTATCGCACTTGCATAAGTATCCAATACTTAAATATATGAGAACTATGTCGTTGTGCCCTCACAACGCGCACAAGTGCAATACTAGCCTATTCCGCATTATCGATGTCCTGTCTCGATAATACTCCGGCTAGGGATATTAATGATTAATCCTTCATGGACTGATACTGTCTCATATCATTCTCAATCCAGGAACTAATCATATGGACCTCTCTTCATTTATATATCTAGGTGATCTAATCACAAACGATAAGAATGCATTTTCCTTTGTCACATAGTTAATTTGTACAACAACACCGTGATCTGTACAAATAGTGACGCTATGGGTCATAACTGTCCACAAACATCAAGTTAACTCAATCAAGTTGTCAAGTCACATCACTCAAAGTGACAAGTGATTTGACGCTTGATGCGACTAATGATTTGACGCTTGATTTGATGAGTGATGTGTGTGGTGGCAATTAGTCAAATGTGGTGAATGAATTTGGAATGAATTTCATGTGTATTAGATACACAAAACACACACACAAAAACGTAGAACTCATTTTTCCTCCTCTCTCTCCTTTCTTCTCCTCTCTTCACTCACGCCATTTCTGGTTTTTGTGAGGCAGTGAACTGCCGAAAATAACAAAAGAAATGGAGGGAAACAAGTGTGTTTTGTGGCAAAACAAGAGTGCTAGCACACTCCGGGATCATGCCAAGGTGATAAGGGAAGTATACCCATGAGCCGGGAAGCCAAATGTTGAAGCTTGGAGCTTCAAATCTTGAAGACAAGGCGCCAAACACTGTTCACAGCAGCCCACTGCTTTGTAAAAGTGTGCAGAATTTCGAATTTTGTTGCCCAAATCGTCGCTCAACCGCTCGATGTAAGTATTCCGCACTTCCGTCGTTGTATTCACTTATGATTCATGCTTGAGTTTTGATCTTGGGACCTATAGAAACTCCAACACCAACAAGCAAAACTCATATTCAAGAGGAGGAAAAATAAATAAAACATCATATGTATTCAAATAAGACAAAGGGAAACAATTTCCTAATGAAAGAATTAAGGAAACTTACTTTAAAATTTCAATTCTTCAATAAAAATACTTTAGGATTTGATTTCCTCAATTTTCTTTCACTTAGGGTTCTTTGGGAAGTCTTTTTCTTTTCTTATATTAAAAAATAACAACAACCATCTAATTAAAATGGCCATGTTGGTCGAGAAAAAAAGGATGGGGGTATTAGGGAAATTTTTTATTTCAGCAATTTTAAAACAAAATATCTACATCCACTAACATCTAACTAATGCCACATGTACTCATACGTGCTATGATTACATTGGGGCACCAAACGCCACGTCGACTCTTTCACCGAGCATGCTACAGATACCCGAGGTGCAAAATTCAATGCAGGTCTTCGTGTTATATCCCTCAAAGGTGCAAGTCATTGGGTAATAACGCTCCAGCCCGGGGATTTGATAATGACACCAGGGATCGATGTGCCACGGGGGGCAGCGCTTTCCCCACCTGCCTTGCACCCCTTGTCGTATCCCAATCGTGAGTATTTCACAAGAATATTAAACATGTCTTTCTCATCTAAATAACAAACAAGAAAATGACGATCAAGATTTTATTTAAAATGAGAAAGTCTTATTTATATTCTTTGGATCTACTGTCCTTCTTACAACTCTTTGAGGATCATTCTAAGAGAGACTCTATTGGTAATATCTTCTTAGCATTTATGTGTTTCAAGACTTTTTTAGTCGGGTACTGTCCAGCTGCTCAAGGTGAGGATCATTCTCAATTCTATATGTCCATTCCCATTTTGCTAACAATGAGTCATCATCGGGCTACTTTGTATTCAAGGTAACTTGTTGCATGACCAAGTCACCGGGCCAGAAGGATCTTACTCGAACCCTCTTGTTGTAGAAACACTTCATCC
Organism: Zanthoxylum bungeanum; assembly: GCA_019454045.1. Classification (NCBI taxonomy): domain Eukaryota; kingdom Viridiplantae; phylum Streptophyta; class Magnoliopsida; order Sapindales; family Rutaceae; genus Zanthoxylum; species Zanthoxylum bungeanum. Next base: position 2,849 of record SKCR01038776.1, on the reverse strand, counting down.
TTTATCGATACCATGTTATCTTAAGTGCCGACCTCTTTTTTTTCTTCTATCAGGTCAATGTCGTGCTTGACGAGTTCTTCATTATGCCTATTTTCAAAATATTACACCCTATGCGTTGTCATCCTGATTTCTGCGGGGATGACTGTTTCACATCTGTAAGACAAATAAAATGGGGTTTCTTCCATGGAATCCTTCTAGGTCATCTGATGTGCTCACAAAACTTTCGACAGCTCCTCAACCCATAGACCTTTACACAACCCGAGCCTTGCCTTCATATTATTATTTATGGTCTTGTTCGCCGCCTCTACTTGTCCGTTTGACTTTGGATGGGTAGGCGAGGCGAATCTCAAGGCAATCCGGAGGTATTCACATAGATTTCTGAAGCTCCTATTATCGAACTGATTCTCGTTGTTCGTGATAATAGCCCAAGGAATCTCAAATCGGCACACGATGTTCTTCTTGACGAATTTTGTTACTTTCCTCTCAGTTATTGCGGATAATGGCTCAGCCTCTACCCATTTGGTGAAGTAATCAATATCCACTATTGTAAATTTTACTTAACCCCGACCTGTGGGAATTGGTCCGATAATATCCAGCCCCCACTGAGAAAACGGCCAAGGGCTTGATAAAGTGGTTAGCTGCTCGGATCGCTGATAAGGTATATTAGTATTCTTCTGACACCCATCACATGTTAGGGAACTCTGACCCAAGTCTTGATGCATTGTCGGCTAGAAAAAACCTTATCTGAGCGCCTTGTGGGCGATTGACCGACTTCCAGAGTGGATTCCGCAGATCCCTTTGTGAATTTCTCTGAGCATATAATCGGCCTCCTCGGGCCCCAAACACCTTAAATACAGCATCATGTACCCCCTCTGGTACAACACTTCATCTATCAGGCAAAACTTTGCACTTCAATACTTCAGTTTCATCGCCTCTTTCTTGTCCTCAGACATGTCCTCCGACCCCAAGTATTTCTTGATATGGTCCATCCAGGTCAGTCCACCTTCGGCTTTTACTTCCATAACGTTCGATGCTCCCACACTTTTCGACTGTAAGATCTCCAATGGTATGACCCGAGGAATTTTAGACTTGATAGAGGATGCGAGCCGAGCCAAAGAATCTGCCTGCTGGTTATTCTCTCATCTGATCTGCTGGAATGTCATGTTCCTCATTCCTTCAGCAAGCTTATTCACCTCGTTGTGGTAAGCTATCATGTTCGGTTCCCTCGCTTGGAACTCATCATTTAGCTGCTAGACAGTCAACATGGTATCGTTTTTCACCACCACATCTCTTACTCCGACTACCTCATAAAGTCTCAACCTAGTCAGAATTACTTTATATTTTGCCTCATTATTTGTTGCTTTGAAGGAAAATCTCAGCGCATAACTTAATTCTTCACCTCCATCACCTTTGAGGATTACCCCGGTGCCACACCCTTATGTGCTGACCGACCATCAACAAACAGCTCTCATGTGGTCTCCCATATTATCATAACCTGAGGGCTAGTGAATTCACGACAAAATCTGCCAGTGCTTGCCCGTTGATTGAAACTATGGGCATGTAGGACACATCGTACTCACTGAGTTCAACGGACCACTTCACCAGAAGGCCCGAGGTCTACGGCTTATGCAATATCTGCCTCAAGGAGTGGTCGGTGTACACCCCAACAGGGTGGGCTTGAAAATAGAGACATAACTTCCTCGCTGCAGTGATCAGAGACAAAACCACTAGCTCATGGGCCGAATATCAAATTTCTGCATCCAGCAAGGCCTTACTAGCACAGTACATTGGTCTCTAGATCTTGTCTACTTTTTATACTAATACTGAGCTTACATCATATTCGGAAACAACCAAGTATAAGAATAGTATCTCACTCGAAATTGGCTTAGCCAGTAGTGGAGGTCAGGTCAAATATTCCTTAAGCTGTCGGAATGTTTCCTCACACTCACTCGTTCAGTTGACTTCTTTCTTGGCCTTCTTGATTAACTGGAAGAATGCATGTCATTTTTTGGTGGCTTGGAGATGAATCGGTTGAGCGCTGCCACCCGACCAGTTAAGCTATGCACCTCATTTTCAGTCATCAGAGGTTTCAGATCTATCACTGCCATGATCTTCTAAGAATTTACTTCGCTGCCCCTTGCAATGACTATGTATCCCAAGAATTTTCCTGAAGACACTCCGAAAGTAAATTTTTCCGGGTTCGACCTAATATTATGCTTTCTCAGGAATCAAACGTCTCTCTGAGGTCGCCTAGATGGTCATCGGGTTTGATAGTCATTGTGATCATGTCGTCGACATAAACTTGCATTGTCTTGCAAATAAGTGACTTGAAGACATTGTTCACCAGCCTCTGATATGTGACCTCGTCATTCTTCTGTCCAAAAGACATAACTTTGTAATAATACAGACCTTGGTCGGTGATGAAGGTTATTTTCTCCTCATCCTCAAGATGCATTCTAACCTAGTTATACCTCGAGAATGAGTCCATGAAGCTGAGTAACCCATGGCATGCAGTCGAGTCCACCAGCTGATCTACCTTCGGGAGTAGGAAGCTATCCTCCGGACAGACTTTGTTCAAATCGAAGAAGTTCACGCATATTCTCCACTTTCTATTGGCATTCTTCACCAAGACCACATTCGACACCCACTCTAGGTACTTGACTTCCCTGATAAATTCGGCCTTCATTAATCTTTCAACCTCTGTCTAGATTGCCTCGTATCGCTCCTGGTTGAAAATCTTCCTCTTCTGCCTGACCAGCTTATGGGCTCGATCTATCGCCAAATGATGACTGATGATCATGGGTCAATCTCGGGCATGTCATTATGATCCCTCGCAAAGACATCTGCAT